>RJWH01005576.1:22678-73579 GCA_004363575.1 Solenodon paradoxus | reverse complement strand
CTGGGAAGGAGCGAACACCCAGTCATCATGGACACAGAGGCACTTGGCGAGACACCGTCAAGCAGAGTCCCGCCGTCCACACAGACATTCCTGCCGCGACCTCAGGTCTACTGCAGAGATGCAAGGCGGTCACCGTGTGAGTCAGCGTGATCCCCTGGCCACCAGGCTGAGCAAAACAGCGGGATAGTGTTGTGGACAAAGACACGTCATGCAGGAGAGCTGGTCGTGGTAAGACGTGGAGAAGAGAGCAGCGGGGAGGACGGCTTGCATCTGATGACAACAGCCCCACAGGCCGCGGCCACCTTGCACAGGACACTGACTGGGCGGCTGCCGCAGAGGAAGACGTCTCGTCACTCCCACTCGGCGGGACACCGGCGCTCTCTCCAGGCGCCTGTGAAACGAAGTAAGAGGCCGACGGGCCCGAGAGAGGAGAGGAACCCAGGATCCAGTCACAGAGATCTGCTGTCTACGTGAAATGAAGGACACAGGCGTCCTGGAGCTCAGGCCCGAGCACACGCGATAAACGCACACGACGCATGCAATGCTGTGTCGCATCAGCGCGGGTGGAGAGACCCAGATGCCAAATCCAGCACAGGTGTGACCGCTGGACGCGCGAGGGTGTCAGCAAGCAGCTGCGGTTTCCGTGGGCCGACAAGAGCCTGAGGAACAAAATGAAAGAGGGGCGTCCGCAAGGGACGGGACTGTGACCAGGGGCTGAGTGAGTGTTGGCTCCCCCAGTTCGTAGAAAGGGTTGACATTTCTTACCCACATCACAGCAAGAATGCTGGTCGATGCAGACCCGAGAACTGACAACGTTCGTGGCAAAGCAGCGCCGCGAGCGTCTCTGGGGCCGGCAGACGCGGAGGGGCTGCGGCCGGGTTTCGAGGTCACCGCGTAGCTGTGTGTCCAGGCCGCGCGCGTGTGTGCAGGCAGAGAACGGAGAAGCAGTGAGATGCGTGCACTGTCCTGCCGAGCTAGTGACGGACAGAGGGTGACCGTCTGTCCCGCGAGGCGCCTGGCGCCACCCAGCGGGCCGCGGACGTGAGTGCAAACAGAAAGCTAGAAAACATGCAGGAAAACCTGGGAAAGTTCTTCGGAATATAAGGCCAAGCAAGACATTCTTAGATCGACACCAAACACAATCCGTGAAAGAAAAATAGGATAAATGGATAATTTTTAATGGTGTAAAGAAAAACTTGACTCCGGAACCGACCCTCTTGAGACGATGAAAGAAAGTGGAACTAGGAGAAAACATGTGGACCACATACAGCTGACAGAAGACTAATAACGAGAATAACTATATATACATATATATGAAATGTCTGACAAAAGGCCCATCGTGAGAATATGCACACGTGTATGAAGCTCTATGAAACATACAAAAGTCAACAACAAAATGAAACAAACAAAAACAAAAACCCTGATACAAAACCCTGGGTGCATCTCCCAAACAAAACCCTCAGTTTCCCCAAAGGCTCGGCGAGGGATGTCCAGCGAGGGACGGCGATCTGCATGAACCCGAGCGCACGCGTGGACGTCACTCACAGCACCCCGAGGACAGCTTAACTGAGAGTGAAGCGTCATTTGTAAACTTCAGAGAAGGCACAGCTGGGCTCCTACTGTTTAGTCCACGGTGGCCTGGCCCCCACACACCACTCCCCAGTTCGAGACTCGGAGAAATAGCCAACATGAATAACTAAACGGAATAAACGGGCTTGCTCCTCCTCCTCTCCCCGCCTGTCCGCTCGCCTGCATTCCTGCTGCACCTTTCCTTTAAAAAATTACGATAAAAGGTAATAGTGTGTTGACAAATCTGAGAAAATAAACCTTGTCATCAATAGGAGATGACTCACACAATGTTGGGAAAATGAACATTGACTGCAAAGAAAATAAGGACTATTTATCTAAATGCTCCCTCTTGCTTCAATAAAACGCGTGGAGGAAATATTCCTTGGAGAAACACACATCACTTTGTCTTGACTCCTGGTTTTCTTTGCAGGTGCCTCGAGTTTCCTCCCCTGCGATCGTACCTGCCGGCTGATAGCCCCGCGCTTGGGGAGGCCCCAAGGGGAGGATTTATTTACTGCACCCGCCAAGAAAGAGAAAGCCTGTTCATTTGGACTCGGGTCTAATATAGGTCAACTACTCTTTCATGATTTTTATTGAGAATCTAAGATTTATGAATTGTTCCAGATTTTCCAATACAGAAAACTGGTGTTTAATTTTGAATCAGCTTTCATGACGAAAAAAGCAGGCTGAGGGCTCATGACCTCGGAATTGCTTTATCCCGTCCTTAGCCCTGTGTGTGAATGGGATCTGCTCGTCTGTTCCTAAGCCAGGAATTGCTTGTGCTAGCAAAGTGGCCACGCGTGGAGAAGTTTATACAGAGTCTGGCCTAACACCGATTGTGTCCTAGACAAGAAGGTCATCACATTGACCTTCGAACCTGACCCCTGTCCTGACCTCCGGAACTCAGTAGTGACCTGTGACTGCTGCCAAGACACAGCCTGTCCACCCACACCCAGACGCTCACCAGCCCATCGGTTGGTGCAGACCTGTGGCTATAAGATAAAGTAAAAGAAATGTGATTACGCTTAATTTGCCATGAAAAATCGTCTCCAAAAAATGCAGTTGTTAGAGCTGCCGTACGCAGAGAAATGCTAAATGACCCTGTCATCTAAATATTGTTTATGGCGTCATTACCAGTTGGCTCGCCGCAGAAGTATTGACTTCGCTTGAGTCCCACTGACTCAGCCATGATTCAGTTTCACTCACTTCTACGTGGCGCTTTTCGAGCCCAGCAGTGGCAAGTTCACAGTGGCTTCACTTTCATTACTTGCTATCATTATCTGCAATAGGTTGCCTCTAGGATTCTAAAAGGCAGATCCTTTTAATTCCCATAATATGGACAACATGCACCTTTCCTACCAGGAGAGCCCTAGCTGAGCCGCGGGGCCGCGGGCCATGGAGCCTCCGGCGCGCACCCTCTCGCCTCCGGTTCGGGCCACAGGGCTGGGTTTTGTCTCCTTTCCCCGCCAGCCCGGAGGCGCCTCTGCGGCTGCGCCAGGCGCTGTCCCTACGCTGGGCTCACGGGGCTTCCGTCCAACGGCAGTGGACTCACCCCCTCTTCTTAAAGTTGGGGACCGTGACAGGGTGATAAAGACCCTTTGATCTGATACCCAGAAATCTTCAGTATGAAGGGGCAGTGTTTGTTCTGAACTTAACAGTGAAAGCCTTGAGTTCCCAGACGAGAAGGCCGCCCCGCCGTCCCTCCCCTCGTCTGGCCAGTGCCAAGCGCCCCGGCGTCGGGAGGGCCGGCCGGTGGCAGGAAGCAGCCTGACAGCCCGACAGCCCGACGTGTGGGCTCCTTGCTGGTATGCGTGCGGGGAGGCCTGTGACCCAGAAAAACCTGATACAGACAAACGCAGGAGGACTTTGCTCTCTCGCCAAGGACTGGACGAAGAAGGGACAGCCCAGCAGGATCTGCTGGAGGAATACCGTCTACTGTCTCCGCCACCGTCCAGTCTGTGATGACCTGCGGGCCTCCCCCGCCCCACTCCCACAGGGCTGGTGGCAGTGGGGGTGGGAACCAGCCCCGGGCACAGCTGCCACCGCAGGCCCTGGGCCGTAGTGACCCACCTGCCCAGTGCTGGGAGCGACCCCCTCCCGGGTAGGTGGCCTCATGTGCCGTCCCTGTGCCTGCAAGACCCAGGGTCACAGGGACCTCCACGGGTGACAGAGTCACCCTGTTCCGCTGTTGCTTGAGCTCGTACCAATGGCACCAGCAGCCTGGCACGGGGGAAAGTTCTGGAGCAGCGGTGACAGGACAGTAAAGCGATGGAGTGGCCCAGAGTCCACTGACGGGCTCTGAGAGTGGAAAATGCCAACGCCCGTCCCCGGAACTACATGTCCGGGACCTACAGGCTGCATCTAAAGAGAGTGTGTGCAAAAACGGCGTTTACACGGACCCGAGTGTCCCTAGTGTAACGGATAAATGCTTAGGGTGCTGAGACTTCACTCACAGTACAAAGACGCAGGGAAAGCACCATCCGAGTAAGAAGGAAGCGCAGCCGACCTCTCACTGAGGTGCACCAGGGCTGGACTCGTCCAGGAAGAATTTTAACACCATCGCCATACCTTTGCTTAAAAAATTATACATTGTCTTGAAACCATTTTTAAAAATGATAAACGAACCAGATAAGTACACTTCAGAAAAATGACCCAAATGGACGGGTTGCCAGGCTGCAGCCTCAAAGTGGTGGAGAAAAGATAAACCGAAATCACACTGGAGCAGCAGCAAACGTCTGCTGTGCACTGCGAGTCCCAGAAGAGCAAAACACGTGAGAACTACAAGCACGTTTCATAGCTGATTGTGCGATTTTGGTGAATTGTATTAATAATATACATCATGACTTAAAACTTCCTACATTGGGTGGAAGAGGTGACTGGCGATTCAGGAAGCTTCTACGTCTCAAGCAGGAGACACCCAAAGAAATTTCAAAGTACAGGATAATTAAAGTTTGAGAATATCAGACAAAGAACAAATCTAAAAAGAGCCAGAAAGAAATGACACATTCTGTCAAAAAATGGCCAGTGCGAATGAGAGTGTTTCTCCTTAAAACCCTGAAGCCAGAGGTGCCACGCATTTCAGCAGATAGAAAGAAAAGAGCTGTCAGCTGCAGGGTCGCTGCGTAGCGAAACTATGCATCAGAAATAAAGGGAGAATTAAGATACGCTCAGTTGAAGGGAAATTATAAGAATTTGTCGCTAACAGACTGACCCTTAAATAAAAGCTAAAATGAAACAAATAGAAAGATGAAGGAAGCCCATGGGCCTCAAACAGGGAAAATAAGTGACGGAAGGCATAGAACGGGGCGGGTGCGTGCCAGCCGCGCTTTCGTTGCTGAGGCCGTGGTGCCATGATGCATCAGGCTCACCGGACAGAACGTAAGCGAAGGTAATTATTTCTGAAGGGTAAGCAGGGCAAGGCGAGGATTTTAAGTACGATTTGAATATTGCAATTCAAGCTGTGAAACGCTCGTGGTTGCAGGTCCCACTGTCACACGTGTGTGTGGTGACACCCCAGCCATGACAGACACACTAGGACATATTCACGCACAGCATCGTGAGCCAAGTGGGATTCCAAAATGTGCCCGAGGATTCCGCAAAAGCTGAAAAGTGATGTAGAGTAAAAAGACACCACAGGAACACAGAACATAAATAATCAAACCACGGACTAAATTGCTGACATGTCAACGATTGCCTTAAATTTAAAGAATCGAAATGTACCGGATGAAAGACTGACGTTTTCAAGGGATTGACGGATAAGACCCATCTCAACGATACGCAATCCACGGAAATTCACTTTTAGCATAAAGACATACAGGCTGTATTTGCCGTGTGTAATGCACTCTTAAACATCCAAATTTGTGAGGGAAAAATAAAAAAAAAAAAAACGCATTTTACATGCACTAATTCCACATCTGTATAAATGTTTTTGATTCTTTTATTGATGCTTCTGAGCTGGAGGTGTGACTGGACATCTGTAACCATCTCGTGCACAGAATCGTGCCCGGACACGGTCGTCGTTTTGTTGAACTGATGACAAACTTGCAACGAAAGCAAGTTCTGCCAATGATCCAGCAAAATGAAACAGTGACGTATGGCGTCCCCAGAGAAGTGACCCTGACTGGGTCAACAGGGGACGCTGGCTCCGTGACCACGGGGTGGACGGCATGACATTTCTCTTCGTGCACTTTGGGCGGGAGCTCGCCATGGAGCTGACATCGTCACAAAAACACAGGCACGGCCAGCTCCGAGCTAACAGTGGTTAAATATGCCAGAGAGATGGTCACAGAGCTGTGGGGACGCCCTGGGCCTCCTTCCACAGAGTCCTCGGACTGTGGGGGGACAGCAGGAAACACCTCCTGTCCTCGCATCTGTTGTTTCTGTGATTATGTTACGTGAGATTCCTTGTGTTACATTATGTTAAAAAATACATGCTGACATTCTTTTACAATACAACAAACAAGGACCTAAATTTAAACAACTAAAATTTTAAATGAAAAGATTTTTTTTCCTGAAAACTCAGGCCAAAAACATGGAGTGTGTTATACACAGTGAAATATGGTAGGTTGAAAGCTAAATGATGCAAAAGTTGTAACTGGCAAACATTTACAAAATTTGGTGTGCTTATATTAATATCAGACTTCAATTAATGAAAATGAATTCATAAAACGGACATTAGAAAAAAGTTGTTAGAGACAAAGTAATCATTACATAATGATAAAAGGATGAATTACCCAGGAAGCCATAGCCCTCCTAAGTACGTGTTCACCAAACAGCACAGCTTCAAACATACGAAAAGAAGCTAATGGAGATGGAGGAGAAACAGACAAAAACACATTTATAGATGGAAACATCAGCATTCCATCCTTATCAATTAATGAGACTGCTACATTAAAAAATACCACCCATATATGAAAACGCAACGAAACCACCCACCGGAGAAATCTGATTTTGATAGAACGCTTTTCTGCTGAAGCTGAATGCACACTCCTCCCGGCTCCTGTGGACATACTCCCCCGAGACGTCAGACAAAACACTCCAGGAAAGTGAAATCACGCGCAAGAGTTTCCTGGAATTAATCAATGTAACTAGTAGTGAAAAGAGAAAACACGCGAAGCAGCTTCAAACACATGGAGATCAAGCAACACGTTCCTCAGGAATCCAAGGGTCAAAGAGGAAATCTCAAATAAAATTTAAAATACGTGGAATTGATTGAAAACAAAAACCCGCACGTCGAGTGTGTGCGATCATCTAAAACAGGGCGGAGAGAAACCTTCAGTCTTAAGTGCTGATGTCAGAGAAAAGGGTTCCTACAAATTGTTAAACTTCTTCCTCGGGCAACAGCAAGTCGCATCTACAAGCAGCAGAGGGAAGATAATATAGCCACAGAAATTGATGAAATTTAGAATAGAATTGAGAAATTTATTGAAACAAAAGTTACGTCTTTGGAAACGTAATATGTCAATTAGATCAGTCTCTACCGAAAAAGAGAGACAATGCAAAATCACACATCAGTGACATCAGACCTAGAACAAGGAATATTACTGTGACTCCTACAGTCAATAAAAGGGAAATTATGGACAAATATGAACAGTTCTATTCTCATAAATTCAGCACTTTAGCAGAAAATGACCAATTCTTTACAAACAATAAACTACAAAAACTCACTGAAAGAGAAATTGATAACCGTAATAGTCCTGTAATCGTAAAGGAAACTACTATGTAGTGAAAAGTCCAATGCAAGGAAGTATCTATGCCCACAGGACTTCAGAGCGTCTGTAAACAAACGTTTGTAGAATTAACACGTTTTGCATCAACTACCAAAAATAGAGTAAGACAGCAAATTCATTTTATAAAGTCAGTGTTATCTTAATTCCAAAATAATATAAAAGTCGTACAAAAAAGCAAACCAAACTGAAGATAAGTATGTCTCATATAATAGATAAAATACTCCTCAAAATATCATTGAATTGAATTCAGCACTATTTATAAATTATAATACACTATAAACAAGCACGACTCATTCCAAGAATGCAAGACTTGTTTAAGATTGCAAATTATAAATGAAATCTAAAATAAAACTAAAGGAGAAAAATAATACAATCCTACCAAGTAGTAAGTTTGAGTATCTAAAACATGCTCATTGATGATTAAAAAGACTTCCATGTGAGTTGAAACAGAACTTCAACTTGATCAAGAACGTGGGCAAAAACCTACAACTGGCATCACACTTAATGGGGGGATTGCGAATACTTTCACTCTAAGATCAGGACTAAAGCACTGATGTCCACTCTCATCATTATCATCAACAGAGTACTGGAAGCTGTAAAGTAAGACAAGAAAAAGAAAGAATGACCTAAAAAATTAGAAAGGAAGAAGTAAAACTCCCCTCGTGTCTATAAGGTATAATTGTCTAGGTAAAAAATCCCAGGGAATTTGCAACCAACCTAAAAATGTACAACAAACCTCCAAGAATTAATAAGTGAGTTCATCAAGGTTGGAAGATAAAAGTTTGATACAGAATATCAGTTTATTGCTTTGTACTAAGACGAACATGCAGAAACAGCATTGAAAATATGATGTTATTGGAAACCATTCGAACAGAAGTGAAATACTTAAATTATGAGTCACTCAAAACATGGCCCGCGTCTGTGTCCTGCAAATTTCAAAAGTATTAATAAAAAATTAAAGCCAATGTAAACACATGAGAAATACTTGTGTTCATGGACTGGAAGCTTTCACAGAGTAAAGATATCAGTTCTCTGAAAACTCAAATGTTTCCAGCCACTGCTATCAAAATCCAAGCATATGATTTGCAGATACAAACTTATTTAAACATTTATATAGAGGGGAAAAGCTCCTAGCACAGCCACGAACTTTTCAAAAGAGGACACAGTGAGGACACCCTCTTCTCTGCGTGGAAGCTTCCTGTGGAGACAGGTGAATCGGGACCTTGAAGGCCCGGACAGGTACTTCGATCGGGGACCAGAACACGCACACCAAGAAGAAGCAGACCCTTGAAGACACCCAACAGACTTTATACTTCTTTTTACCCTTTTTTTCAGCTTTTCTCTTGCTTAACTTCTTTAGAAATATTTTTTATGTTTTATTTAAAATTTTTATTGCAGTAACTTTGATTGTACGCATTAAACTAAACTAAGTGCAGCTTCCCCATCCTCAGATGGAGGTCAGCACGCCGTGGCCTCCGCCGCTTCACTGAGGTCCTTCCCCATGGCGGGGGGATCCGCCACCGCCGGCACCCTCCCCGTCCCCCAGTCCCTGTCGGTCACCGCAGCTCTGCGGCAAGTGTGCAGGGGTTGGTTTTGTTTCGTCTGCTCCTTTTTTCGTCTGTTCACATTCCACCTACACGTGAGGTTGTCTGGTGTCTTTCTTCTTTTGACGTGTTTCACTGAGCATCCTCCCCTCTAGTTCCCTCCATGCTGATTCAGGTGACAGGGTTTCCTCTCTGCTCAGGGCTGTGCAGTGTCCACTGTGTGTATGACCACATCTTCTTTATCCGTCGTCTGACGTCGGGCACTGAGGCAGCTTCCAGTCCCCCATCACAGGTCATGTCAAGATAAAGAAAGCAAATCAAAGGAGGCACAGGGTGTTTACAGAGGCGGCGGGGACGACTTGACTTTGATGGGCAAAAACTACGCTCTCCGACCTCAGCCCCACACCTGATACAAAAATAACTCAAAGCTGACCTGCCTTCATTTCACATGGGGACATTTAAAACGTCCTCAGTCCCGCTCCATCGGGAGCAGCCGGAGTGGCAGGCAAACTGGACCCCACGGGGTCATTGTGTCCTCTAGATAAAGGGGGGTTTCCAGAATATTCCGCCCGTAGGTGTTTGCTTTGCGCGCCGCGTTCTCCCTCTGGTCTCCTCCACACCCGCGAGCTCTCCGGCGTCACCCGCTCCAGTTCTGCATCCCGCAGAGGCCCTGACCTCCCGCCGTGACCGTCCCTTCCCGGGTCCCTTCCCGGGTCCCTTCCCGGGTCCCTTGGGGCAGCAGAGGAGGCCAGCACGTGATGCCCACTCGCGCGCCGCGTGGATGTTGTGCAGTCGGTTTGCACAAAGATTTCAGCGGACTCTGCGGCCTGCTTGGAGTTGAATGATCTGATTTTGAGGGGAATTAAGATCAAGTCTGAGACTAAAACTGAAGGCAGAGGTTTCCCAAATGTGGCGCGTGTAGCCGCTGGCTAAGCAGGCGGCGTCCGGGTCAGGGACACGGGCCCTTTAGCCCTCTCCCTCGGGCAACTGTGATCCCGAACAAAACGCTGCCTTCTCCTGGCTCTGCAGGCTCTGAACCACAGCTCAGGCGCAGGTCGTCTGTGACTCACACACGGCGCGGCTGAGTGTCGGGCTGATGTCAGCCGCGCGTTCTCGGGTGTCTTTGGAGCCGCGCACAGGCTGTGTGCGGTTTCTGTGCTAAAAAACGAAGTCAACAGCCATTTATTTCTGAAGGTGACTGTTGGCTAATTAGCACAGATGTCTCTGAACAGGCTGACACGAGGACTGCGAGGAGTCTGTCCTTGAGTCTGTGCACTACTGCAGAGCAGACGTCCTTGGCACCTGTTGTGAGACCGACACCGAGATCGGGGCGCACGCAGCACGTGGTGGGGAAGCAGCGACCTGTCACACCTGCGGCCCGGCCTGCCGGCCCGGAGCCCCCGCCCTCCATCCCTGTGCCGTGGCGGATGCTCCCGTCCCTGCCGTCCCTGCCCGTCCCTGCTGTCCCTGCCCGTCCCTGCCCGTCCCTGCTGTCCCTGCCGTCCCTGCCCATCCCTGCCGTCCCTGCCGTCCCTGCCCCTGGGCAGTGAGGTGCAAAGAGCGCCTGCGGCCGCTGGCCACACCACAGTGTCCCGCTCTGGCTCTTCTCAGCCAGCTGGCGTCCAAGACTTTGGCCCGTGATGGCGCGTGGTGACAGCCACCTTTCTGAGCTGCGGCGGCCCCAACTCGGTGAGACCGGGGTGTGTGTGTCCTTCGGGGTGAGATCAGCACCTGAGTGGGCGCCCTGAGTGGTGGGCGGTCTTCCCCATGCCCTGGAGGCCCGACACAACACAAAGGCCACCCGCCCACGAGGAAGCACCATGTCCGCCCGACCTGGCCGCCTTCGGAGGAGGCGCAGCTCTTCCTGGGTCCCCAGCCCACTGGCCTTCACACCGCCCTGCAGCCCGGCTCTCACGTGGCTCCTGCGCCCGCACTCAGGTCTGGACCTGGTCAGTGTTGTCGCAACAGAGGTCTCCCCGGCCGCTGCAGACCGTGCAGACACCGACGCCCCACTTCCCGCTCTCCCTCTCCGGGGTCCCGCGAACGCGGACATCAGTGGGGACGTGGTCATAGCGTCACTGCGCTGCTCAGCTGCATGCTGGTGATTCTGTGGCGAACGCAACGCCTCTTCATTTGTAAACTGTTTTCTTTGGAGGTACTTCCTTGTCGTTTTCACCTTTTTTCAACCAAAAAAACGCGAACATGTCCATTATTTGTGAAATACCTGTGCTGTTTCCAAGTGGAAGCAGTCGTGCTGGTGTGTGGTCCTCACACAGATGCCCGTGGCTGCTGTGTCAGGAATTGCAGGGTGTGCTTCTTCGAATAATTCAACTGACAAGGCGCCGAAGGAGAGGCTCTCGTCGCCGTCCGGCCCTGTTTTCCCTGCGTGAGACCAGGGTCTCAGTATCTGCCAGCCGAGTCGGAGCCGTGGGAGCGCACGTCTCCACACAGCTTAGCCTCTGAGCGGCTGTTAACTGCAGGCTGACTTGACCGCCATCGGCCTGAGGACTGGAGCCTGCGTCCCTGCGGCAGGTCCCAGGGACGCACCTGCGCGGGGAGGGCTCTAACTCACAGGTGTCAGGCACATGGGCGTGGGGTCTCGGGTCTGCTCCAGCGTCACAGCCATCTGCTGCCAGGCCCCGGCTCCTCCGCGGACAGTTGGACGGCCGCCCTCTGCCCCCGCGCTCCCATGGGCCTCGGCTTCCACAGAAATTCTCTGTGCGCTGGGCTCCTCCGGGCCTGCCATGTCCACCTACCAGGACTTTCAGAGATGTCCAGTCGGGGCCCCCGTCAGGGATGACTGACCCCACTAGACCCTCGGGAACGCCTGCCAGAGCTCCAGTCACGGCAGCAGCGGTTTCTTCGCGATGGCCCTCCCAGCAGTGACCAGGACACACTACTGGGGGCCGCCTCCAGGGGCGCACCTGCATCGACCGGGCCCCAGGCCCCAGGAGGATGAAAGCCGGCCGTGCCCCGATGATGACGTCTCCAGGGTGCGTGGGGAGCTGGCTGGCGCCCCATCCCTGGGAGATACACGTCCCCTCGGCACAGCGGTCTGACCCGTAAGGAAGCAAAGACTCTGACAGCCGCTCGTCAAAGACCGGGCACCTGTGCCCTTAGCTCCTGGACACCCCTGGGTGCCAGCACATGGCCTTCCTGCTTCTCGTGTCAGTGGAGTGTCCCGGGCAGGAGGCTGAGCTCCCAGGAGGCCAGGGTCTCCACTGGACAATGGGGAACATGGGTGGCGGGTGCGCGGCGGGCGGACGGAGCAGTGTCCCCGGCGTGGCCGTGTGTCCCTCCTGCAGGGCCCACACCTGGCCTGGCGCCGGGGTCACGGGTGTCACGGATGTGGAGGGGCATGGCCGGCCCTGCGTTTCATGGGCTTTCATCCCTCTTCGGTTTTGCTGTCACGGGCAACCGCTGAGCCCAGACCGGAAACTTTATTGAAGTTGCTGGGGATGATGAGCAGGCTCGGAGGCGGGGAGTGCTTGCTGCCGGTCCCGTCTTCCCATCAATAAGCGCGTGCTGTCCGTGTGCCGCACGGGGGAAAGGCCACCTCGTATTGCGGGGGGCTAACCTGATTTGCCAGGCCAGAGAGTAGTGTCCGTGACCCAATTCTCCATCTACTACAGGACTCAGATGAAGGCCAAATCATCTTAGAGGATCTAATAATCTCGTTTCGATCGATCAGCTTCCTAGGCAGTATCCTTCGGTCCAGACTCCTCAGATAAGTAAAGAAAATTAGGTTGAAAGCCAAATGCGTCTTTCTCCAATGTGCCGGAGCACCGCGGGGCCGCGGGGGGGATCGGGGAGGCCTGGGGCCGGGGGGCCCCCAGGGGCGCTTACTGTCCTGGACCCAGCCCGCTGCCCCGGCCGGGCGAAGGGAACGCTGTGGTTTCTCCCATTGACTGGCTGAAATAAAATAATCTATGATGCATGAACAAGTCTAAATGAAATAATAATATCCTTAGCAGTGAAAAACGGATTGGTAATACAGTAATTGAGCAGATTTATTGCCGTCTCCTTGAGCGAGCCTGCTGAAACAGCCGGCTATTTTATTTAATCTCATATCAGAGGAATTACTGGCTGGTAATCCATTGTTAAACATCATTTAGAATGATGGATGAAAATGTCAGCTTTTCCAACATAATCAATTCATATCTCATTAGCACATATTATTTATGGTTCTCATAATGGGACCTGCAGGGGTCTCCAGGGGAAGATGGAGACCTCAGCTGTTGTCGGAATGAGATGAGATATACTGTAGCATATGAGTTAATAACTGCATATAAAAAGTACTTCTCCACAGTATTGATTAGCTCTGCGGCTTTACGCGGCCGAGCGCTGGCCCGTCACTCTCTGTGGCTGCGGGGACGTGCCTGCCTGTGCTGTTCAGGGCTCCCCAGGTTCCTCCAAAGACTTTTAAAATAATAAGGTAGTTCGCATGCTTTTCACAATATTTCTCAAAGTGTCAAGTCACCCAGGGCGCCTTCCCCGGCTGGGGGGACACAGCCCTGAGGGCCACGCAGCAGGAGAGCTGGGGTGGCCGTGGTCGCCGCAGAGGACGGACCCCTGCCCCCTCCGCCTATGAAGATAAATCGACGTATTCCTTCAGCTCCGGCCCAGTTGCTTTTTAAGGGAGCTCTCCGCCGAGGGCCGCCTGCAAGACCAATGAAAACCACACCTTGATTCATGGACTGCCGGCTGCCCACCACGTCTCAGCGCTTCTGGTCACAGTGTCAACTGAGCCTCAATTAAAGCACATTTGAGAATCATTTTATGCTTCAGCTCATAAACATCAATAAGGGAAAATGAGTAATAAATGACTGTCTAGAGTACAAAGGACCAGCTCATATTTCAGATGAAAATGAAGACAAAATGTAGCTTTTATTTGCTGGTGGAATTCCCATTAACTGCATCGCTGACAAGAGAGAGCTGGATCAATAGCTGGCCGGCCTCAGAGAACCGTTTCTGGCTCTTCAGCAGCCAGTGCAAAAGGAAAGCTGTCATATTGTGATCTTTATCAGGTAATCTTCATTACACCAGGCCAGTGATATATGTATGCGCCCCTCAGCTAGGGGCACTTCCAATTCCTGGCCCTATTTGTGGTTTGAGTGGACAGCGGCCACAAATTATTTGTTTACGGTGATGAAAAATCCTCAGTGTTCCTTCCTTTTATTCTTTTTATAGGTAATCCATATCCGGGAACTTTCTCTCCAGACTACTTTATTCACTTGGGATTTTTGAGAAAATATTCTACCAAGTGGCACCTTCCTGGGCCCTCGGCGAGGAGGCGCCTCGGGGCTCCCGGGGATGCTGCCTTCCCAGTGACTTGCTCTTCTCCCTTGAATTGAAGGGAAAATGCCGCTGGCCTTGAGGACGAGAACTAATGCTTCACATGACATGCAGATGCAGCAAAACGTTTTCTTCTGCATTCTGTGTGCCTGCAAGAAAAAAAACAACAACAGAGAAAATACGTTCTATTAAGTGAGAAATGGGTCAGTCATTTCAGGAAGAGCCCGTTTGCATGAACTCCTGCTAATGTGAAGCGAGCCGCTGTTAATCAAAGCCGCTCAATGCGATCCATCCCGGGAAGCCAGCGGAGGTGGGGTGCGCTCCTGAGGGACAGGAGCAGGAAGGTGGGGACCGTGGCCGGAGAGCATCCTAACCTCTCCCAGTTACAAAAAGCCTTTATCCTGATGGATCCCATGTGCTTTTCCAATGTCATTAACGTCCGGCAGAATCTGTGCAGGACAGTAAAACAGATGACTGTCATTTAGCCCCTCGGCTTGACTCCGTGTGCGAGCGGGGGACGCGCAGGCCGCCGGCCTGCCTGATGGCCGCTCCGTGGGCTTGCTTCTCGAGATGTCTGCCGCTCAAAACCGAGACGCTCCCTTCACGCACATCTTGGCTCTCTTTTCACAGCTATGTCCGTTTTTCATCTTTCAGGACATAAATTGGACAGTGGTATCAGGACTTCTCCAAAATGAGAGATGCGCTTCCTTTCGTGTGTGACACTCTCCAGATTAGGAAGGTGGAGGGGAAATCCTCTTTATTCTCATTTGTTCTAAATGCCCTTCATGTGAGAAACGTGGGAGGCGGCCTTTTAAATCACGCTTATGAAGACACCTGCCAGCAGGCCAAGGGCGCTCTGCTGGGCCTATGCTCACACTGGCGGTCGTGGCCTCGGCCCCTTTCTCTCCCTCCCCGACATCGCAGCCGGGAGATGGCGGCGAATGTGCTGTTGGAAGTGGCCTCCCTCTGCCTGAATCTCCGAGAAGGGAATCCAAACCCAACAGGGCAATTTAAAATGTTCCAGTGCCGCGGTGAGGCCCTCCTTTCCCCAGGACCTGCTCTGAGACACACGCCCGCGGGAGCTGGGACTCAGCGCAGCGCCGGGTCGCAGCTGCGTTTTCCTGCACCTGCATGTTTCTGACACTTTGATTTCTAGACCAGACACAGCCATGTCGCAGAACGAAGCAGAACAGCTGTGACAAAGCGCTGTGTTCAAGTGATGGCACTCGAGGCATTTTGCTGGACGTTGTGTTTTCAGACCGTGGCTGCAGAGAGAGGCTGGCCTCAAACAGAGGACAGGAAACCGTGCCCAAGGTGGGGTGACCGTGTCCGGAACCCCGGAAGCCCCAGGAGCCACTGCTGGCTTCTCTTGTCACTGCTGTGCAAGGCCAGTGTCACCACAGAAAGGCCCCAGCCACCTGCCGTTCCAGTTGCTTCCAGGGCAGTGGACGGGGGAGCGGGCCCGTGCACCCCTCAGGAGCACCCCGTGTCCGTGCGGCACACAAATGCACGTAACCACCGCTGGGACTTTGCCTCGGACCTCGGAGGGCCTACCTGGTCCGTTTTCTCCATCACGAGAGAGAATAGCAAGTAGCTAAACATTCAACACGCAGAACAATGGTTTCAAAAAGCACGGCTGGGTCCCGCAGATGGACATGCAGGGTCGGGGACAGCTGGGAAGGCCAGGCCGCTGGGCACGATACAAACGCAGAGCGAGCATGTGGCCCGCAGTCCCCTGCCTGGTGTCTGCCCATGAGAACGGGAAGCGTTCACACGCGCTCCGAGTGTCCACATGGCATGATTCACTGTCGCCCCAGTGGAGCCCTGATGGCCGTCGATGGCCGGGTGGGAAGCAGGCGTGGGCAGTGCCCAGGAGCACAGAGCACTGGACAATCAAAAGGAAGGGCGCACGGGCGCCGCAAGCTGGGTGGAGGGAAGCACAGGGAGACGGAGGGAAACGGAGGGAAGCGGAGGGAAATGGGAGACAGACCACGTGCCTGGGGCTCCGTCTACGGGAAGTGTGCGGCCAGCCGACCTGAGGCAGAAGGGGCTGCGTGGCTGTCAGACGCCCGGACGGGAGACAGACAGACACACGAGCGGTCATCACGTGCGCCTGGGTGTGACGGAATGTTCTGGAATCCGTGGTGATGCCCACTTACACACCTGTGAAGAGACGATAGACGCAGAGCTGCCGCACGCGGGCACATTTATGGAGTGTGAGCTCTGTCTCAGGAAAGCCATAAACAAGAGAGGCGGATGACAAAAGCGAACACCCGACCACGCAGTCGGTCTGGCTGCAGTGGGTCCAGATGCGGTGCTGGCTGGGGGTCCTCTCGTCTACTTTCCGCTCGAAGCACTGCCTGTCACAGGGAAATGTTCTTGGAGTCCCAGATCCAGAATCCACAGGTAAATAATCAGTCACTGGTCAATCTACCAGCCAACAGGCAGCGGGGCTCCCCCTGATTACACCTGAGAAGCTGTGATTCACGAGACAGCACAAAACAGTGAGTGGGTAGGATGGCTCCACGCCGTGAGCGGGTGTGGAACCCGGCAGAAAGCTCTCGACCCTCAGCCTCGCCATCCTGGTGGAGAAGCAGCTCCGCGGACCTGGAGCGGCCCCTCCCCGGACGCTCCCACCGGGACGGGCGCAGAGCTCGCCGCGCACACGTGCGCTCAGAGACCCTGTGTGCTGAAGCCCACGTCGAGAAGATGATAAAAACACGCTGCTGAGCTATTTACATCTAATTAAATTAACTTCCATTCATGTTAGCTCAGTAAATGAGCTCCTAATAAACATCTGCTCTGTGCAGAGCCCTGTGCTGGATGGTCCGCGGAAGCAGCATTCTGCGACGGGCTTTGCAGGGGCCGTGATTCGCTGGAGAGACTCCGGCGCCGGGAGTTCACGAGAACAGGGAGGCTCCATCCTGACGCCCCTACCCTGCCGCTGGTCATGCCGATAGGATTTAGTGGCTAAACTTCTGTGAGCACTAATTTTCTCGTTATTTACAAAGTGGAGTTAATGTTAGTGGTCTGCCAGCCCTGTAGGAAGGGGCTCCTGGTCAAAGAGATCATGCATGAGGCTTCGTTTTACTGGGGAAACAAAATACGCCAGCGCAGGCACTTTCCTCCGATCGGAGACAAAGGGGCCGCAGGAGGGCGGCAGACGTGGGGCCGAGTAAGGGCTCGGGGAGCGGAAACCCTCCCCCACGGTGGCATGTCCGTGGTCCCGGGGCAGCCTCGGCCGCAGAGATGGGCTGTGAGGTGGCAGGAGCGGAGGTTTGCACGCATTCTGGGGCCTGGCCTCCACCTTTCCCAGGGAAGGGGGCCCCGGCGGCCGGGCAGTGCACGCTGCGAGCCCTGGGTTGACCCTCCCAGCTCCCCTCCAAGAGGCGGTAAGAGAGACACGCAGCCTGGCCCACCGACCTGGGCGCGTTCGGGGCAGCTGCTGAGACTCTAAAATCACTCTCGCCATCTGTGCACGCCTTCCCCTCCCCGCTGCATGGCCTGATGCTGGTGACCCCAGATCTCAGCAGGGGCCGACCCAGCGTGATGGCATCCTGAGCTGAGGCCTCAGGGGCGGCTCTGCCGTGAGGGTGACACCTCTATGGTGGCTCCTTGTGCGGATAGAGACCCTGGTCTCGGAACCAGGCAATGCCTGCCAGGCTGACACCCCAGCCCGCAGCCGCGGCGCCTCTTCTATGGCGCGGCCTGAAGTCATCTCTGCCGTGGGCTCTCTCTTTGCTGGAAAGCCGACTCCTCACACAGCTGATCACACCTTTGCCTCCGTTGTTAAATCACCTGCAAGACTGCAGTGAGGTGAGTGAATGAAGGTGCAGAGTGAAGGGCAGGGTCTGAGGCTCACGGGTGAGGTGTTAGTGTGTGCCCAGGAAGCCGGCTGTCCCCGTGGAGCCGTCCGTCCTCGTGGAGCTGGCCGTCCTCGGCTCGGTCCGTGGGCGCCCTCAGCGGTAGAAACCGGAATCTCTTTTCACAAAAGGGGCCACCAGTGGCAACGTGCTGACTTCTCTGCAGCTGGCTGGGGATTTTGGTGCCTCCCTGAGAATGGGGACACAAATACCCCCACCCCGAAACAGAGACTTATGCCGCATCTCAGCATGAAATCCTTTTACAAGAATATATCAGAGAATGAGACCGGAACTTCTGAAATAATCAGCAAAAACGTATTCACCTGGACGGCTCTCCCAGATGCCGAGTCCCCTGGCTCAGCTCTCAGTCCCAGGGAAGCCTGGACGTGCGGACACAGACGGGCAGGCGTTGGGAGGGGTCTTGGATGGGAGGCTGCAGACACGGACACACGCACGGGTGGGCCTGGGGGGCTGGGGTTCCTGGCTTGGGTGAGTCTGACGGCCGGCACAGCAGTTTTGTCTAATTTGAGGAAATGACAAGATGCAGGAGACACATGGTCCCCGCGAGGATTTGACGGGCACCGTCCGTGAGAGTCTCCAGGGAAGGGATGCTGGTGAAACACAAAGGCCCCACGAGGGCCTGCACCCCGATTCTCTCACTGGACCCCGCGAGGGCCACACCGAGTCGGTGTCCTGCCGCACGGCCCGCAAGGATGTCAGGTCAGGCACCTGCACTCGGCCTCTTTGTAGAAGAAAGCAAGCTGTCGTCTTTACGTGAAAGGAGCCCCGTAGGCGACCCAACACAGGGGCCGCACCGTGGGGGCCGGAGAGCTCTCTTGCTGCTGCGCACGGCGGCGCCCTCCTTGCTTTACTTGTCGGGTGCAGGCAGCCCAGCGCGTCATCCGTGAGGGAAAGGAACGGGCACCAGCGGCGTGATTCTGAGAGTTCTGAGACTGGGCAGCCGAATCCCCACCTTTCCTCCGGGGGTGACCACTGCAGACACCCTGAGACAGCGGGAAGAGCGAGAGAGTCCCAGGACAGAGCCGGAGGGGAGGCTCACCGGAGGAGCGCGTGCCCGGGCCACGTTCTCCTCTTTCACGCGTGCAGGGAGGGCGCCTCTGAGAACCCCGTCCTCGGCGCAGACACGCTGGTGGCCGCACCCTGCAGGCCCGGGTCTTCCCGGCTCAGGCAGACCCGGCGGCGGGAGGTCTGCGCTCGCCTCGGACAGTCCACACGCTGGCAGAGGAGGACCAGAGCCGCACCGCTGCCCGCCGGGCGCATCACCCCTCCCTTTGGACGCCATCGGGGTTTTCAGAGTCATAACTCATGGATCCCATTGGTTTGAGGGCCAGGGCTAGTGCGAGCCCTCATCAGCTAATTCATTCGCGTGTATTTCCATCGTTTCTGTCTTTCAGAATCGATGTCTGAGGATCTTCTTCATGCAGAAATGTAAGTTCTGGAAACCAAATCGGCAGCAACGAGTGAGTTGAAGGAATGACGGCTGAAATCCGAGAGCGGCTGCTTCTCGAGAAGCATGCCCCGCTCAAACGAGCACGGTGGACGTGGTCCGGTAAAGCTCGTGGCGAAGTGTCCTCTGCGAGGCTCCACACAGCCGTCTTCGGGCCTCTGAAGACCCGATGGGCAAGGCAGCCTGCGTGGTTATTCTGGAAGGCCGTGTGGGGCCCTGGCAGTGCTGGGTGTGCAGACGGAGACTGCCGGGCAGACGGGGCCCCGGGAGAGCCTTGTCACGCTTCTGCCCCCATGCCTGGCTCTGTGCGGGGTCCGCAGACACTCAGTGTCCCCAGAAAGCATGAGTCTCACCGTGGGTGGGGGCAGGCCACAGAGAGACAGGGCGTCACCTGTGCCGAGTGCACACGACGTGTCTGCCTCTGCTCTGCCCGGCAGCGGCACGCTGGCCCTCGCTCAGCGGGGCCTGCGGGAGACCGTGGGCACAGGTGCACCCGCGGGACCGACCACAACGTCAGGCAGCTCCTGCACGGTCCTCGCGCCCTGCCTGCAGCTGCCTGGGCCTGGGCGGCCCTGCCGGCCTGCTGTCCTGCGTCCGCAGGGGCCGCTCCTCCAACCGAGCCCATCACCCCGCCTCGGGATGGCCACAGTCTTTACCTCGGGTGCCCAGAAGGCCTGAGGCTCCATCTCCGCATCAACTCAGCCCATTTCTAGGCAGGATGATGCGCTTCTGGTGCTCGCGGGCAGAGGGGTGGCCAGGCCAGGAGGACAGGCGGCGAGGAACCTGCCCGCCACATCTTCGTGCTGACGAGCCATGAGGTGACCTCTTGCTGGGGTTTGCGTTCGGTGACCCAGCTTTGGGAAACAAGTGTGAGCCCCTGAGGGTGAGCGTCCTTCTAAGTCAGGCTGGAGGGACAGGGACGGAGCTGACGCCGTGTCCGGCAGGAGGGCCCGGGACCCCGAGCCCTGGCAGGCTGGGTGTGGACGCCAGCGTGTGCTGCTCTCGGCAGATGCCAGCGGTCTCTCCGGCATCTGTACACACCACGTGCTTGTGTTAAAACGCACACATCTCCATCGCTGACTCCTAGTAGCAAAGCAGTGCTGCTTTCCGCGCGCCAGTGCGGTGTGGCGGCCACAGACAGACACTCTCCCAGGAGCTGCCGCAGCCACACATTAGGACGCATCCCCACGTGGAGCAAAGCCGCCGGTCGCGAGGCGGAGCCCCTCCCTGGGAGCGCGGCTGCGAGGCGGCGCCAGAGTGTGAGGCACGGCTGACGGGCGCACGGGGGCACTCGCCACGCCAGAGCGCGGCGACCCCAGCTGGTGACAGTGCGTTCAGGTCCCCCGCCTGCAGGGGGGCCCGTGCAGGGGCCGCACACTCCGGGCCGCGTCCCTCACGGGCACGAGGAAGGGCCGGTGGGTGTGAGGGCCCGAGGGACGGCAGCGTGGGCCTGGGAGAAACGTCCTCTGCACCTGTGGCCTGGAGAGCTGGACGGATGTGGCGCCGCAGGGCCCACGTGCCCGAGAACTGGGGTGGAGGTTGCAGGTCAGGGGTCCACATCTAACCGTTCCCACGCTCGTGCTCCTTTCTGAATTGAGATTGTTTCTTTAATCACTAGAGTATCAGTGAAATTTTGAGGAAGCTGTGGGACTGGAGCTGACGCTGAGCGGGGCCTGGCGCAGCTCTCCTGAACCCCCGGACACTGGCGGCGCTGGGCCCGGGCCCGTCGTAAACGCAGGAGGCACCATCAATATCTAATTGTGTTAGGAATCCGCTGGGCTCCGGGAAACGGATGCTAGGACTCCGTATTGATCGCGGTTCTGAATCCTCCCTGTCCGTTGTTTACTGAACTGGTCAATGACCATCGAATTTTTCATTTCTAGTTGAAATGGAAAATTAACAGAAATCAAGAAATTTTGTAAAACACCTGACTGCTACGTTAAAGAGGGCCGGGCGTTCCTGCCACCAACTTACTGCGTCTTCCTGGCCTCTCTTTATGGACAAAGGGTTTTGTTGTTTTTGAAATGAATGTCACTGCTGCCATTTCAATGTCTCTGAATCATCTTCCTCTGCCCCTTTTTATTAAATAAAGAAGAATAAGAACCATATTCATTTACCTGTTATCTGAAACTTATAATTGCTTCTTGCTAAGTCACAATATTGATTACCATTAAATGTTAATATCCTAAGTTTTATCTTTCTGGCTTCAGAAGCCAGATTTAAACATGCCCATTGACAAAGGAAATACATTTAATTGTTTCAAATCGGAAAAAGAAAAATTAAACTTTTTTTGTTAAAAGGTATTTTGGGGTCCTAAAACAGAAATCCACACAATGGGCTCTTTTTCAGGTAGACGACCACACGACGGAGGAGTCGGGACCTGCGGGGACACGGGTGCTGAGGCAGGTTCTGCCTCTGGCTCCACTTTCCTTACAGAACACAAGGCGTCAGGAGCGTGATTTATAGGTGAAATCAATTAAAGATCTTTTCACTTCTTAGGTGAATTCACCAAAAGCAAAGTGCATGTCACAATCTTAGGACTCCTTTTATTTTATCGTTGCTTATTTTTGTCCACTTTTTATCACTATCTAATGTGACCAAAAAGAGTCAGAAAAAAAAAAAGAACCACCTTAATGGCTTTAAAAGACTCCAATAGAGTTGTAATTTGCCTTATAAACCACGTCACCCTGCCGCAGATTTACGGCGGCATGTGATTTTCCCTGTACTGTAGATCACCTTCCTGGCGGTGCTGCAATTAAAGATCTGGGCACAGGGAACAAGAGTCCACCAAAACTGTTATCCAAGGGGAATGCGGTGTGTCAGGGAAGAGAAAAATAACTCAGAACTCAGGGCAGCATGACCTGCGTGCTCAGTGCTCGCGGAGACTGGGGGTCCTCGCTGCACCCCCGAGGAGGCTGGGGTGGGAGGACGGGACAGAATGTGAAAGGCTGTGGCAGGGGAGGAGGACGAAGGGTGTGCTTTCACACGGCAGGACTGTTTTCACTCTTTTTAAACAGGCAAACACAACAGCACAAGGTGAAGTTGAACCGTCTGCAGAAAACCAAAATCGCAACCATGGCGGTGCTGTTAGAGTCTATCCACCCGGGGTTTCTGGAGCCTGAAGCCATAGATTCATTGGCTGAAAGGCTAACATTTTGTCCAGAAGCTCCATCATCTGTGCAGGAAAAATAAAGCTGCATTTGTTCGTTTTATGACAAGCATTACTTTTTCTTCTACGAGGCGAATCGAGCTGCACCTTGTCGGTCACGAAATCCAATTCAAAGTATTTAAAAGAAATTAAATGACCCGTATCTATTTATATCGCCAGTGCACCCATATGAAAGGACTCTTATCTAAATGCAGCTGTGTGGTGATACTCAAGCATAAGCGAAGAGGTTTGTGAAATTGTTTAATCGTCACTTGTTTTCAGTTCGCGAGCACCAGGACAAGATCCGCGTAGTGTTCGTCCCTGGCGTCCGACACAGGCAGCAGGAAGGCCAGCACTGCCGATGGCCGGGCGTCACCGAGTCGACGGAGAATCTTCACCTCCCTCCTCCACACACCTCGCTCATCTTTGTATTGTATTAGTGATGCCCGCTCTCCTCTGTGTGTGCACGTATCAGCGTCCGCTCACGTTTCTGTAAATGTGCGCAAGTGTTTCACACGAGCGTGATGTGACTGCACACGCGTAGAGCACAGTCCGTGCAAGTGTGCAAACAGCCTGGTGGGCTCCTGCGCCCGTGTGCACGCTTCTCTGCGACTTCTCTGCACAGATCGCACCTGTCTGCGTATCTGAGCTGCTCTCATTGTGCAACATGGCCACGCTTGTCTATATTTTATCTTACTTTCCACACTTTGGCTTAAGCATACATCGCTGTGAAACTCCTAGGTCCCGGAAGGCCCATAGAGGAAAATAAAGGGGTCACCCTGGGAGCTGGTCACCTTGAGTCTCTTCTGGACGTCACCCAGGGTGAGGGGTGTCCTGCGGCCTTGACGAGGTCCGAGATCCGGCCCAGTCAGACCCCTCTCGTGTGACCCCCGCCGAGAGCCGCCTCCCACACCCGCTGCCGCCCTCACTGCTCTGTCCTGTGTGTCGCCCGCTCAGCAGTTGAGCAGGTGGACTCTGGTGGGCAGCCCCAGCCCCAGAGCCAGGCCGCCGGGCTGCGAGGGTGCCCCATCTGGCTTGCCGTCCCCTCCAGTCACACACTGGACACCACGGAGGAGCAAGGACGACAGGCCACACTCCTGCTGCCACCACCGCCGCTGCCTCTGCCCGCCCCGGACCTCACGGCCGGGACCCGGTCCCCTGCTGCACCCGAGTCTGCTTGGAACCGTTCAGCGCGGCTCCTTCTCGGGCCCGGGCGGGACCAGCAGCAGAGTTGGTGCACGTGTGCTTGACCGAAGCTGACGCGAAAGGCTTCCAGTCCCTTCCAGTCTCTCAGCTTGTCATCCGGATGCTCCAGCAGTAACATGCTTGCTGGGCACACAGTGTCCTCAGATGTCAGAGGAGATGCAGCGCCGACCCCTCGTGCGGACAACTCCGTCCCCTTCAGAGCAGGCGGAAGCCCGGACAGCCGATCCTGCCCCGGTGCCCCGGTGCCCCTTCTCTGCATGCGCCCCCGCCGTCCCGGCGCTTGTAAAAGGAGGCGTGAGACACGCCGGGCAGGCGGCCTCCTGTCCTCTGAGCTCGGAGCCTGCACCTCACCTCCTGGGGACCCAGCAAGGGAGGACGTTGCTCCTGGAGTGACCACGTCTTCCAGAAGGCTCGCTGGGGTCCCCTGTCAGCAGATGCTTCACCAAACGGGGTCTGTGCAGCCGCCCTCGGACGGTCGGCGGGCTGAGGGGCGACTCCTTTCTGCTTGGATTTCGCTGTTTATAACGGCAACTGCGCCGACACGGAGGAGAGAATTCCTGACCGTGTGTACAGTCAGACCCCCCACAACGGTGTACGCGGGGACCCTGGGAGCAGCCGTCCTGACCTTCCCCACGTCTGAGAACACGTCCTTACACTGGAGAAAACGCTGCAAGTGACACACGTGTGCATATGTGCGCTTATTTCAAGGAAATATTTAACCAAGAGCCTCTCATTTCAAGAAATAACAAGGTTAGCAGTTTGGGTAATTAAACTTCACTTTTAGAACACACGCCTTTACATTTCTGTCAACATAAATGGCTAGTTTTCATCCTTCAGTTTAGAGCTAATTCCCGGACAACAGCTTTCCTTAAGCAGCAAACACGGGGCTGAGGATATTCCCAAAATGCACCTGCAGTGTGACCGGCGGCGTCGCCGCAGCCTTGAGAGTCCTCCGGTGGCCACGACAGAAAGGCGACTCTCTGTTTATCTCACCGAATCCCTGTGGGACATGTGAAAGAGCAAAAATCTATGAGCACAAAGGGCACATCTGCGATTTTTGTCAAAAGCATCAGAGATTGCAGACGTACTGCAGTGATGGACTCTAAACTCCTCAGTGAAATCGCATTTTGACCATTAGGGGGACGCTGTGACAACGCGGGGCCCTGGCTGGGTGGTTTTATGGCCCCGTGTGTGCCGGCCGGGCTCCCCAGAAAGGCAGGCGCTGTCTGGGCTCCGGGGTCCAGGCAGAGGCGGCGCCGGCCTCCGCCGGTGCAATGCTGCCCCCGTGTGGCGGCACCGCCCAGCCGGCCCTGAGGACGGTCTGCAGAGGGACCTGCTCCTGTCAAGGATGCTGAGCCTGAGAGGGCTGTGTGTGCCCACGTCGTGTGTCCGCCGGGAGAGCCGGGGAACGGGACACGATCTTGTGCAAACGCGCTGGACCCGCAGGCCACCGAGGCGCAGGCGTTTGCTGGGTGTGCTCGGGTGATGCCAGCCTGTCTCCGGTCAAAGCAGAGGCGGCTGAAACGGAGAGCATGACGGTTGCTATGAAATGGCCCTCGCAGAGAGCAGGGACATTCAGTATGCAGCGTCCTCCCCGCTGCGGCTTCAGGCAGAAACTTTGGAGGAGAAGCTGGGAGAGCAGATAACAATGGCGCCGGCACCGTTAATTAGGACGGAAACACGTGACTCTGTGCCACACAGAATACACTTAGAAAATCGTTTCAGAGATCTGCTCCTCGTCCGCTGCCAAGTTAGTTAAACTGTGCTTTAGGCTTGAACAGCAGACAAGCAGAGGCATCTGAATTCCCCGGGCGGTGCTGTGTTTCAAAGCTGGTGTGTGGCTCCAGCCTCGCTCCTGACAGCAGAGAAAATGACCCCGGGTTCTGTCACGTCGCCAGGGCCTAGGCTGTGAAATCATATTTAATGCAGAGGACAGTCGTTTGCATCGGGAAGAAAAGACCACCTAACCCTCCTTTCGGAAAATTGCCACCCAACAAAGTTGATTGCAGGCATGCGGCTTTGCACGAGGTCGGGTTCACTGCACTTGGAATGACCGGCTTCTGTCAGCAGTGGACACGGGCATCTGCACCAGGGCCACTGCATGCATTTCGTGATCAAGCTCAAAAACAGGTCAACTGCTGCTGAAGTAGATTTGGGAGAACTTGGGAGAAGTGAGCTGTCAGCAAAAGGTACTGGGAGTTGAAAATACATCTGCAGCCACAGAGACTTAGGTGAAAAGCCACATCTCACTGTGGGACTAAGTCCTCGCACGGGAGAGCCCGCAGGCCTGTGCTCGGTCTGCCAGGCAGTCGCAAGAAATCCACGCATAAGGGATTCGGATGGGCGGCCACATACTTCCAAGTACTGTGCCGTGTGAGCCTCCACACGGATCCTAAAAGGCTCCCACCACGTGCCGCTCAAGGAGATGTGTTGCGTCTATTCTTACCTAAGAATTATTGCATTTTTCACAAAGGATACCTCTTTGGGTTGATTTTAGATACCAGACATTGTCGTTGCCGCACTGAAGTGCCGCTCTGGTTGATCAGAAAGCGTTTGCCTCCTCGGAGGTCACAGTGTCAGTCAGAACAGGCAACCGAAGGAGTATTTTCCTTCGACAGAAAGAAACTGTAAATCAAATTATTCTTAGCCTGTGATTTCTTCTGTCCTTCATTCTAAATTTCCTTTCTCATGCGGATTTGAATCAGCCCATAATGTTATTTTAATTTAGTTTTTTGTGTGTAATGCATGCTCCCGTCACGCAAATGTACTTGTCATGATTGAATCCAATAGATTGTAATGACCTTTTATCTTTTTTCTAGATGTCGCGGGCAGAGCGGGCTCCAGCGGCTCCGGACTGGGAAGTGTCCTAATTGAAATCTTCATCCATCTTTAATGACAGCTGATTATCACGGTGGTCTGCCTTCTCCCGTCCGCCTTCCCCTCTTGGAGCAGTCGGGGCCCGTCTCCGGCTCAGGCAAGCAGGCGAGGGGACCGGCTGGGTCTCTGCTGGGCCCAGGCAGCGCGTCCTTAGCCCTGCAGTGGCGGCTCCGCAGACGGGTGCGAGCCCGGGCTCCGCAGAGCACACGGCCTGCAGGCCAACATGTCGCCCTTCTCAAGGGGGCCGGAGGCGCCTCGGTGGGAAAAGACACGTTGGCGGCCAGAGGCCATGTGCTGGTTTGCTCCTTCTCGGGCCAAAGTGGAGAGACACGTGCAGGTCTTGGCCGGGATCGGTATCGATTCCGCGGGCTGTCCTTCGTGGTCACGCGCCTTGGCCATCAGGGCTGATGCCACCCCATCCCCTCTGCGCTCACACCATGACCTGCACACGCGTAGGTGCGCGTCTGTCACACCGGATGGACGGGTTTGCTCGGGAGACATTCATGGAGTTTTTAAAGCAGACACTGAAAGAAACGCATCACGATTTGCATTAAGTACATCAGGGGTCAGAAATGTGCTCGTGACGAAGGACAGGTCGGACCGGTGGGGGGAACACAGGCTCACAGCTACGGTGTGACTCCCGACAGCGCACTCCAGAGGCCGCCATCATGTCAGAAGCCGCGTCCCTTTGATGCAATTGTGAAAAACATTTAAAGGGAGAAAAGAAATATTTTTACCGCCCATCGCTGCTCATGCGGCGCGTTTCCGTCATTATGCTACGAAGCCTTGTTTCTTTGTATTTACAGCGCTGACAATTTTTTAAAAATCTCCCTCAGTTTGAATCTCACTATTTTTGCATTCAGCTGCAATAAATATTTCTCAAAACCCTGCTCTCGCGTGCACGAGGGTGAATAACACACAGCAGCAAGGCAGGGATGTAATTGATAGCGATTAGTGAACTTTCTAAATCTGCAAAGCGTCCACACACTCAGCCTTCCAATAAATGCCAGGTCTATTTTTGGGCACAGCCTGCAGCTGCTGGTGCTGCAGGCGCCAAGCTCCGCTTTCCCCCACGACGCTGCCGTGGGGGGCCGGGCACCAGCATCTCTGCGCGGCTGCGCCGTCTCCGCTTGGCGAGCAGGTGCCGGGGGCAAGAGACGATGCCGTGCGGGTGGCCTTCCAGAGCAGGGTCACGTTCTTATTGCCGTTTAGTTTCCAGCGGGAGAGTGGGGGTTGGGGGAATGGAGGGAACGGCCTTAGGTGACGGAGCCCAGCTGCCTCAGTGACAGCTCAGGACTACAAGACAAGCAGGCCGCCCTGGACGGCGTGCGGGGGACACAGGCCCAGCGGGCTGCCCAGCCTGGATCTGGACTTCCATTGGGAGGCCACGTGTTCGAGGGTGCACACATGCGCGTTTGCAGTCCTTGCAGTGAGTTAGCAAAAGCGTTATCCGCACCAATGAATCGGATACAATTATTAACCGTGAAAAGTGGCCAGGAAACTCCGAGAGGGTTGGAGACGTCATCTTCCTAGTTAAACCTCATTCTCAGTCTTTAGTTACAATTTGCGAAAAGGAGCCCCGGATGGGTTTCCTCAGGGGAAGTCTGCGTCTTTCCCTCCCAAACACCGCCAGCAAGTAAGGAGCTCGGGAGTGGGGTCTCTTCTGACGGCGGCGCGATCATATTAGTAAAGGCAATTTGAGGCTCCTGGCTCGGGAAGCACGGGACGGCGGCCGGAAGACATGCCGAGAACACAAGCTCGTCTGGGACTCGGGCTGCCCCTTCTTGGAGGACGACTGACGGGGCGCATCTGTCTCCAGCACTCCCACTTCTTTCCCCCGACACGGTGCTGGGGCAGCGCTGAGAGCGGACCCTCGCGTCTGTCCACCATCGGTGCGAGCAGCCGCCGAGGGCCGGGCCGGCTGCAGACTCTCATGCTGCGGCGTTTTCGGGTTTCTGCGGGTGTCCCCGGGCTGGCCAGAAGTGAGGGGCTCTGTGGACGTCTGACCTCCCCCTCCTGTCCTTTGCAGACTCAGTGCCCAGCCCGCTGGGTTCTACCCGGCTTCTGAGGGGCGCTCACAGGGCTGCTCTCCCTGCCCTGCCCCTCCAGCCCCTCGTGGGAGCAGTTCAAGAGACTGGGCACGAGGGCTCCAGGCGGCTGCTGGCCCTGGACCCTGCAGACGCCCAGGCCCACGGGCGGCCTCAGACTGGTGCAGCCTGGCTCGGCCTCCCTGCGGCTCCTGCGGGTCCGAGGGTGACCCTCGGCATCTGCCCCTCCCTGCACACATCCGGGCACCTTGGGATGGCCATGTGTGACTGTCCGCACTGTGGCCGACTTCCCAGAGGCCTGTCAAAGCCGGTCTTGGTCAGTCTTCCTGCTGGACCCTAAATCAGACCCCTGTGTCTCCCACAACCCACCTCCGACCACGGCCCCTTAATTGGCTCGTCCTTGGATGTGCTGTCCCCTGAGATCTCAGACGACCTGTGCCGGCGACTTCACCCAGCCTATTAGCCTTTTTATAGTTACATTTGACTTCCTGAGATAAAGGTATATAAGTGCTTTATAAACTCGAAAGCACTCACTAAAGATAACAGATCCTCACCATCGGACGCTGTAATCAACCACTTAAATAATATCCGAGATAATGCGCTACCCTCCTGGGCCCACTTCTCTCCTGTCCTGTTTGCTGAATCAATGCCCTCACATGAGCGGGTCCCCTTCAGGTCGGGGTCAGCCCCACCGCGCTGCTCACAGCTGCTGTCCGGTGGCGCCCAGCTCTCCCTGGAGCCGTCCTCTGTGGCCGCCCGCTTGCCCTGGGGCCTGTCCTCTGTGGCCGCCCGCTCGCCCTGGGGCCTGTCCTCTGTGGCCGCCTGCTCACCCTGAGGCCTGTCCTCTGTGGGCCACCCGCTCACCCTGGGGCCTGTCCTCTGTGGCCACCTGCTTGCCCTGGGGCCTGTGCTCTGCATCCTCGGGAGGACACCCCGGGTGCCTGGGCGCCTGCACGGCCCTGCTGGACAGGAAGCGTGTTGCACTCCCTCCCGACTGCTCGGGGAGCAGAGCCGGGCGCTGCTCAGGGGCATCGCATCTGTGGCTTTGACTGAAGGGCACCAGCCTGTGTCCAAGGCGGACGAGCCACGAGCTCTGCTCTGCTCCGCGGCAGCGCTGCCGGCCACGTCCCCGCCCGCGCGTGGGCCTTCAGTGACACGCCGCAGGTGGGCTGCGGCCACAGAGCACAGTCCACCCCACTGGCCCTCCCGTGCCCTAGTCTTTCCTTGACAACGTCGTTCTGACGGGAGAGCCGCCTCTCCTGTTTCCTCCCACAGGCCAGTCGGCCACCCTGACCTGACCTTCACTGGGCCTTCGTGAGCCCCCTTGGTCTTTCTCTTCGCGTTTCTCCCGGGGTCACCAGAACTCACGCCATGAGCAGAGGCAGAGTCCACTCCTCTCCTGACACGCGACTCCTGTCCGGCCTCCAGGAGGAGGAGCTCTGCCCTGGGGTCTGGGCGCCCACCTCCACTCCGTCCTCCCTCCTCGATCTCCAGCAGGGCCTTCCTGGGGTCCAGCCATACACGGTCTGCCCTGTGCCTGCAGGAGGGAAGCCCACCCGGAAGGCGTCGCCATCGCCTCACGCAGGTGAACCAGATGGAGGCCGCGGAGGGCAGCTCCCGCCAGCCGTGGGCCACCGCCCCTCGGGCTCACACGCCCACATCAGAAGGGGCGTCCAGCTGGTCCTCAGCACCAGCCCTCCCCCGACTTCCACTTTCAGGAAAGGCTGCCCTCCCCACAGCCCCTTGGTCCGGGTCCTTCTCGGCGTCCTTTCCTGCTCATCGAGTGGACGCGTCTTCCCTGCGCCTGGAGCGGCGTCACTGCTCTGGTTCATCCAGGCTCCCAGGAAACGGGCGACCCTTCGTTTCCGGGCGCGGCAGCCGGGAGCTACTCGAGCTGAGCGCAGCGCTTGCGGGAACGTTTGCCTGCGTCCTGACTCGGCCCTCAGGACCCTCCACGACGGGCCCCGTCCCTCCTCACTGCCCAGCAAACCTTGGACTTTGCCCCAGAAAGCGCCAGCCCCGTCTCTCGAGCAGCAGATCATCTGCTTGGAAGCCCTGAATGTCTGTCTCCCAAAGCCACCCCTTCCCTCGGCAAACGGCTTCCCCAGAAGGTTGGCCCTGACCGTTGTACCGACAGCCCCCGGTGGCCCGGCCAGTCCTCACCCGAGCTCCCCCGTCGGCCGGCGGCGCACTGCCGTCACCGTGGCGGCTCATGGCTCGGAGTGCAGGGTGTTCAGTCAGGACAGCCCTGGGTTTGAATTCTGCTTTTGCTGCTCATCATCAGGGCACAGCTGATGACCCCACACGGGTCCCTTCCAAGCCTGCAGGACTGGAGGTCGGTGCTGCGCTGCAGGGAGGAGAGGTGGAGGGAGGTCGCCTGTGGGCTGCCCTGCCAGCAGGTGCTCGATCCGCCTTCCCTTTCCTCAGGACGGAGGCCGTGCTGGCGTCCTGCTCTCCGCACGCGCGTCACTTGGAGCCGGCACGCGCCCCCACGCAGGCTCAGTGTCCAGTGCGGTGATTATGCGCAGCACTGACGGAGCTAGTGCGGAGCGGGGTGCCGGTCCCGGTGCCTTTGTCCAAATGGGAAGGGTTTGGGGGAAGATACACACGCTCAGGTTTAACGACACACAGGCAGGATAACACTGTATTATCTAATGCAATGTCATCCAAATGTCTTCATGAAGTGCCTTTCTGGAGCACCATGAGATGTCAGATAGATGCTGACATTTATAATAAAACCACAAATAATGGACCCGTTCGAAAAATGCTTTCAGGGCAGACAAAAAGAAAATATCTTTAGAGAATAGAAAATGTAATCTTAGGTTAATTGCTAATGATTTTTTAAAAATCAAATCTAATTTGGAATGGTCGTGTTCAATCCATTTTCCTAAGGACATTTAATACCATATCCCTCCGAATTAATATTGCTCCACAAAGAGCAATGCATTTTAGTTACACATTTGAGATCTGCCTTTTCATCTGACGGTGGGTCCCTTCCTAGTCTTTCCTGTTGAACCGCAGAGACCATTTAAGCTGCTGCTGGCCCCACCCAGGGGTCTTCAGACCCCTGTATTCCTCTGCAGGAGGGACCCGAGACCGCGGATCACCCGTGTTTGATCCGGGTGGGAATTTCGCAAAGACGCTGTATTTCAGAACAACTCGCCCGCCGTGGCACCGTGATCAGGTGCCCATAACAGCTGAGTTACGACGCAGATCGTCTTTCATGCCCGGCAGGGACTCGGGCCACCAGACACGGATCTCAGACGATGGGTCATTTATTTACCGATAGTTCTTTCTGCCAAGCACATTCTGTTCAGCATGGCTATCTTTTTTTATTTTGCTTTTCACGTTCCTTTAATTTGGGAGATCCGTACAAGGAACACATGGGGCCGGACAGGCCCTTTCGAGTAGCGTTGCTGTTCCTTCTCTTGGTGGAGAGAAAATTGGATTTCCTTTCGCTGCTTGGCTGCAAAGATCTGCCGCTGCGCCGTCTTTCTCTGTGAGGTAGGAGAGGGCTGGGGCGGACAGTCAGAGGCTGTAGGAAATATGTACAATTCAAGGGAAGCATTTGAAGGCGGTGTTGAAGAATTTGAAAAAGCAAATCCCATATGGCTACATCGCACCTTGTCAGTGACTCACAGATTTCAGGAAATCACATTTTTCAGCTTGTGTTAATGCCCAAAGAATCTATGTGATCAGGAGAAAGTGCATCAAATCCCCCAAATTGTGTTTCTTCGCCCCCTGGCAGTGCAGGGATGAGTTTCAGGGTGTTTGTAAACCCTCTGATGTTAAATTTGAAGTTTTCATGTCAGTATGTATTTTCTGATCTAAGGACCATTGTGCCATTCGGTTGTTGATAGACAGGGAAGGACAGGAACGCAGAGTCCACTGACGAGGATCCCGTGTCACGAGGAGGAGAAGGCGGGCCAGGGCAAGCAGAGGGCTTCTTCTCCAAGACCCTGCGTGTCTGTCCTGACCACCGCCCCCTCCCTCCGCCACGCCAGGGGAGGTTTGGTGTCGCGGAGGTAGGGGGACACTGAAAACAGTGAAATCAAAAGATAAAGGAAGGGTGGCAAATTCCACAGGAAGAAATCTGATAAAATTAACGTGTAATAGACACTTCAAACTGTGGACCTGACCTAATAAGTTATTAATAGGGAACCATTACTCCTCATACATATTTTATTAGGAAGGCATTGCCTTTTTGTCAAGATTAGTGGATTATAAAATATTTGTGCTGCACAATATAAATGACCCTACCTATTAATAAGTCTCCAGAAAGATATGCTTAAATTGAATTACATTAGGAAGAGAAGCGCCACCAGAAAATGAGGCATAATTAATGGGGGCCCATAAATAAAGCAGGTGGGGGGAAGGGCACTCTCTGCATCGATCATCTTGAGAAATAATTGCAATAGAGTCTAATGACATCAACTATTACTGTTTGCATAAGAGTGGCTCCAGAGAAGGTGGGGTTCATGTGACTATGAATATGCGTTAGAATTTACAGCTGGAGAGTGCCGGGGACACGTGCCTCTAATTAGTGGCCGTAATTGTGAAGCTAAAAGCTACCACTTACAGCGCAGTGTGTCGCGGGGGCCCTCCGCTCCCCGCCACCGAAGCAGAGGCTCCCCGGGTGGGCCGGTGGCTCCCCGGCGCGGGGCGGCTGCACAGTGGTCTGCGGCGGGCGTCCTGTGGCAGCGTCACTATTGTTTCCATGGGCCGCAGCCAGCAATGCACTTAGCGCTGCGATCCCCGACGCGGGACATTATTCTTCACAGCTCATTCGTGTAATGGGCGGCGTGAACCCAGATACCGGCCGGAGAGTGGCCTGGACCGTCTCCATTTGCAAACACAGACAAGGCTCCGTGTGTGTCCCAGGCCCCGTCCCAGCCCCACTCCAGGCAGGACGTGTCGCTGCCAGGGCTGGGAAGCCGCCTTCGGGCGGCGCGGGCCCGCTTGGTAAGGTGCGCGCCGCTATTTTTGTTGCACGAAGCAGCCTCGCTCGGCACAGCTTTCCTTTGTGCACAGTCGGCAGCTCCAATTAAAATCACTGTCAGTGCAAACCCCGCAAAGCTGCCCAGACTCTTGTTTGTCCCCATTATGGGGCCGAGCAGAACGTCACACGTGGGGCAGGACGGGCAGTCCCGGGGCAGCTGCAGGGCCGCCCCACAGGGACGGTGCCCTGTGGAGACGCGGCCTCAGTGCCGGAGCCTTGGAAGCTGCCAGCAGGACCCCGACTGAGGTGGGGACATGGTGTGGACCAGGGTGTTCTAACCCAGCAGCATGTCGCCACCCCTTAGAAGTCCCCAGGCCCCAGGGCAGGCTGTGTGGAGCAGGAAGGCCACTCCACGCACCGTGAGCGTGGACGACTGAGTGCCTTCTCCGGGCTGAGCGACAGAGGAACACGTCTGCGACAAAGACGAACACAAACTAGATGCGCTTGGAGAAAACCGAGACTGTGTTCTCTGCCTCCACTGCTTTCTTGGTCAAGGCAACCTCCCTTGTCTTGACTGATTTGTTGACTGACTGACTGACAACAGATTGACTAACGACTGACGACTGACTGACAACTGACAGCTGACTAACAACTGACTAATACTGACAACTAACAACTGACGACTGACAACTGACTGACGACTAACCACTGACTGATGACTCACTGATAAGTGGCTAACGACTGATTGACAATGACTGACTGATGGCTGACTGACAACTGACTAATGACTGATGTCTGACTGACAACTTACTGACTAACGACTGACTGACGACTGACTAAAAATTGACTGACTGATGACTCACTGATAACTAATGGCTGACTGACGGATGACTACTGACTGACTGCTGACTGACTAACAACTGACTAATACTGACAACTAACAACTGACTGACGACTGACAACTGACTGACGACTAACCACTGACTGATGACTCACTGATAACTGACTTACGACTGATGGACAATGACTGACTGATGGCTGACTAACAACTGACGACTGACTGACTGATGACTGACTGACAACTGACTAACGACTGATGTCTGACTGATAACTTACTAACGACTGACTGACGACTGACTAAAAATTGACTGACTGATGACTCACTGATAACTGATGACTGACTGACAGATGACTACTGACTGACTGCTGACTGACTAACAACTGACTAATACTGACAACTAACAACTGACTGACGACTGACAACTGACTGACGACTAACCACTGACTGATGACTCACTGATAACTGACTTACGACTGATGGACAATGACTGACTGATGGCTGACTAACAACTGACGACTGACTGACTGATGACTGACTGACAACTGACTAACAACTGATGTCTGACTGATAACTTACTAACGACTGACTGACGACTGACTAAAAATTGACTGACTGATGACTCACTGATAACTGATGACTGACTGACAGATGACTACTGACTGACTGCTGACTAACAACTGACTATCGACTGACAACTCACTAACGACTGACTGATTAAGGACTGACTAACTGATGACTAACAACTGACAGATGGATGACTGATAAGTAGCGGCTGACTGATGGATGACTGATGACGACTGACTGACTAACTTCTCAGCTCTCACTGTGCTCAGCAGTCCTGGGAGACGCTCCACACTGGCGCCTGGGCAGGAGCACATGGTGGAAATCACACTTGCTCTTTCCCAGGAGGCTCTGGGGCACTTGGGCAGAGCGCGTGTCCCTGGTCAGGGCTCCTGGGTAAGATCCTGGCTCTAGAAATCCCTTCATCTTTGCAGGCCTCATTTCCTCATGTCGAGGAGGGAGGCCAGTGCCCACAGGAGCTGTCCGTCTCCTGTGGCCACACCTTCTTCGGCCTTCTGAGGGGTGGACAGGTGCCTGCTGCGAGTGCGGGGCTGTGCACGCTGAGTATGTGCAGGCGTGTGTTCCGCACCATCTCTGGCTGATGGGGTGCACCCGCCGCGCCTGGAGACCTGTGGCGCATGCACCCTTGCGCACAAGCGCACTGTCCGCAGAGCCACCAGCGAGGGCCCAAGCCCATCCCACATCCTGTAAGCACCTCTGTCCCCACAGAGGCCTGACCAGAACTGCTCCGTGAGCGGTCCCGCTAAGCACGTGGGGCAGGGCAGTGGGCGTGGCGCCCCGGCGCCCCGTGTCCCTCAGCTGTGCGCCTTGCCGTTGACTACATGGGTGAGTTGTGGCTAATGCCGGACACACACGCATCGCACCGACTGCAAGCTGCCCTCAGTCCAGAGTGACAAGCTGTCACCGATTCTCTCTCCTCATGAGCTTGTGTTCGAGGGACGTTGATTGGAGCTGCGCAAAGTGGGGACATTTGGGGTTCAGACTGCAGACCATCCTCAGCTCTCCACTCACTCGAGGAAGAGCCCCGGGCAGGGCGCGGGGACGTCCCACCGGTTCAGCCGTAACTTGGAAGGACTGTCATGGCTCCACAAGGCCAGGGAAGGCCACGAGGCCCCGCTGAGATTGTGACCTCAAGAGGTCAAATTATTTATGAAACTGGGACTTGGAAGCACGGTGCTGAAAATTCACTCCTAAAATGTGACCAGTGGAGCCCGAACATCCTAAACACACTCTGCTTACATCCTCCAAGCCAGTCGGAGCCCAGTCGGAGCTGTGACCACACCCACCGCCAACATGTCCTAAAGCCCTTCGGCGCGTCCACCTTCCACGCTGCTGCGCAGGCGGCGCTGCTGTCATGGGCTGCTTCCTCCAGCTGCTGTGGAAGTTCCTCCAGCTATTCTGAAAAGTGCGTCGCTGAGATAAAGTGTGCATCCTCCCCTTTAAATCAGAGTCTTTCGTGAGCGTGCGCACCCACGTGGCCACGGCATCTCTTCACAGGTTGGAAGGTCCGCCTCCCTCTTGTCTTGGAAGCCAAGAGCTCACAGCCTCGTTTTTCTCTTTCAAGGAACGAGAGGATTCCGTTCGCTTCTGCTGCCAACATGAACACTGCACGACTTGAAAGCGCAGTGGTGTCGCTGCCCTGCAGAGCGCGGCGGGGAGACCCTCTTCTCGCGGGAACAAGCCCAAGCAGCGGCCGCTCTGCGTGGGAGCGACGAGACAGCGCCCTCCACGCGGGGTGTCCCTCCCTGCCGGGTGTCCCTCTCCGCCAGGTGTCCCTTCCCGGAGCCCGCTGCGTGTGCCCGCCAGCTCTGCCTGAACTCAGGAGAGCGGGGACGCCTGTCACCCGCAGTAACTCAACTACCAAGAACGGTCGAGCCAAACACGAGTTACGGGAAGGTTCACCCACGCCATCACCCCTCAGTCAAGGGGCAGTTGGTTCCCGCCACGTTTGCCCACAGAGCTTGGCGGCATCTCTGGGGCGCGGTCTGGTCATCCGCAGGCGACTGCATTTCGCCGAGTGCACGGCTCGCTGGCATCCTTCCTGCGGCTCTTCTCCGGAGGAGGAGTGCTCCCTGCCTCGCCTCTCCATCCTCCTCGCCTCTCCAGATGCCGCTCGGAGGCGGCGCCAGCCCCTCAGACAGCCGCAGCCGTTCTCAACCCCTTGCGGTGGATGGCGCGCCCACCCCTGGGCGCCTTGCTCGCGGGACGGAGCCGCAGCGGGACGGCCTGCGGCGGCTGCTCAGCGCCCCGCGCCCCTGGCCGAGAGGCGGGAGAGTGTCTCGCAGCTCAGGTGGCCCCGCCCCGAACTCCGGGCGTCGGGAGGGCTGCCCCTCAAGAGGCTCGGGGTCTCCCCTGCTCTGCTGGCTCCGGTGCTCCTGGGAGGGGACAGCCCTGGTTTCCACTTCATCTGCACCCGGCCTTCTGCACCCAGCAGGTCTCTCCGAAGAGAACAGCAGCCACGGGACTGGGGCCACCCTGGTGCCTTAACTTATTGGCTGTGTCTGCAGAGACCCTGCTTCCCCATGAGTCTCATTCTGGGGTTCAGAGTGGACATGTCTGTGGGACACGGCTCGCCCAGGACAGGCCCCCGAGCCTCCCCGCTGCAGGCCCCACAGCCCGGCTTCCTTCCCTCCCTGAGGTGTTTGCTCCGGGTCCGCGTCGCGCCCCCTCGCCTGGCCCCCCACCTTCTCCCCCGACACGCGTGGCCTACAGCTCCCCCGGAGGAGCGTCGGTGAGCACGCGTCATCCTGTCTCATCGCCGCGCCCACCGCGTCTGCGGTGACCCGGCTTCAGTCCCCCAACAGGACGCATGTGAGTCGTCCCGAGACCTGTGAAAACGAGGCGTGTGGGACAGGACGTGCCGCTGCGGGTCGTCTCCTCTGTGTTCACATCACATTGGCGCGTTTTAACCTCACGGTGGTCAGGAAGCTTCCTCTGCCGGCTTCCCCGTGGGGAGGGGGCCTGGGACACCGCTATCACTGAAAGAACGAGGTTTGCTCTCATTTGGGGAGAGTCTGAAAGTCGCCTGTGTTCCTGTCACTTGGACGGCGTGAGACGGATCCCTCCCGTGACGGATCCCTTCCATGATGGATCCCTCGCCGCACATGGCGTCAGCTCGGCGTCAGCTCCAGCAGCCAGCAGTGATGCGGCGTCGTGGCCTCCCTGCCATCTGGGGAGAATGACCCCTGGAAACCAGGCTCTGCAGCAGAGCCTTGAAGCAGCCGGGCCGGTTTCAGACCCCGGGTGTGGTTATTGGTGTCTCCTTGCCGTAAAGAACATCGAACATCGCCCACCTTGTTAGGTAACTAATCGACTGAAAACACCGAATCCAGGCCCACCTGTGAGTGAGGCCCCAGCGGCTACGGCGGCCAGGAGCCGGGGTGTGGCGGGAGGCGTATCTGGACCAGAAGAAGAATCCAGAACACGGTGTGAGAGCATCGCCCACCGACGCTGAAATCGTGTGACCTCTCTTTCCTTCTCTTGACTTGCCGGTGCTCAGACTCTGGCGGGTCCGCACCGCTTCGCGTGAGCAGGGAAACTCGACTCGCGGCTGCTCGGGGGTTTCCCTGCCTGCCTGGCCGTCGCTCGTCCCCCACTCTGTCCAGTCGGGGGTTCTGGCTGCATCTGGGGAGGGGCTGCAGCAGGACCCTCCGGGGTCTGTGTCCTCAGAGGCCACTGCACCGGGGTCGTGGAACCAGGAGGGCGGCAGCCACAGAGCCTTAAACTTCAAGTCGACGTGCCACCCACGGGGCAGAGCCGTGCCCGAGCCTGCCCATGCCTCCCACCCCTGAGCCTGGCCATCCACGGGGCAGCCCCGGCGTGGCCGGGACACAGTGCCGGACCTCCCGCCAGCTACTACGAGGGTGTGGGGTGAGGAGCCCGGGCCGGGCGTCTCAGTCTGCCTGCCTTTCTCTCAAGGAGAGCAGGAGACGGAAAACAAGGCGTTTAAAGCCTCTGTCAACACGCGCACATGCTCCTGGGAAAACGCCAGTCTGTGTATTTTTTCTCTTTGTTGGGTGCAAACCCTGCAAAAATGGCTATATCAAAAATGCAAATTAACTTTTTTCCTCTAAGTGCCACCTTATCATCTAAATAATTCCACGCCAGTATTTAATGACCCTTAATCAAGCAATATAAAAATTTAATTTCTAGCTTTTGATATCTGCATCTGGCCCCCTGGGAATGACAGCCTATGAGCCTCAAGGAGTCCAGAGCCCTCCCTTCCCGGCTCTTGGGTCCAGTGTCCTCTGGTGGGCGATGCTGGAAGTGCAGCCGGCTCCAGCCCCTGACCTGACCCCAGGGCTGGGCGTCCTCCCCACCCTCCTCTGACTCGGGTCCTATCGCAGAGATCGGAAGCTCTATTAAATGGAGATCATCTTTTCAGCAAGAGGAACACTCTTGCCTGTGATATAAGCTACATTAACCCAATAAAACAGGCTGCAGAAAATACCAATGCATTCCGAGTGGCAATTTAAATATTTAACCAGTTTTTTAAATGGCAAGAGAAAACAGCTGCGGGGTGTGTCCTTGCACCCATCTAGCATCACCTTTAAAAGCACCACTTTTTCCTCTGCAACCCAGAGAGCGTCACCCCGACAGTGGCCGGGAGCCAGAGCGGAGGCTCAGCCAGCCTTCAGGACTGACCGCTGTAGTCGGAGGACAGCAGCGGGCAGAGGTGCGTGGCCCCCGGTCGGGGCTCAGAGAACAGGACGAGAGCACGGAGAAGTCCCCGAAAGGGAGAGGGGCCCCTGCCCGGCTGTAGCCAGGAAGTGCCGTGGAAGGAGTGAGTCCGGTGGATGCTTCCGGGATCTGCTCAGGGTGCACGCGGCTCTGCGGGCCCTGGACGTGCTGATGTCCGGCTCCCGCAGATGACCCAGACAGGCTCAGGGGTCTCCGACCGCCGACCCCAGAGGCTCTGCGCAGCCTTCTCGTGTCCTGCGCCATCTGACCGGCTGCGAGGGCAGCGCCACCAGGCGCCCCGAGTCCACCTGGCCGTGCAGCAGGCCGGGAGATGGGCAGTGGCACGGGCTCGGGACATGGCCTCTGCCCCCCACAGTTGCACGAGGCCCAGCACAGTCCAGGAACCAGATGTCCGACTGCACCAGACCCTCCGCTGCGTGTCCAAACCCCGCCCTGTCTCTGCCCACTCCTCCAGGTCCCCGACTGTCCACGCTGGGTGTGCCCTCTGGCCCGCCTCCCCTGTGACCCCGCCAGCATCTTCTGCGGCCCCCTTCCTCCGCCCGGACCTGTAGGACAGCCCGCGGCGGGTACCCCCAGTGGGCAGGGCACCTCCACGCCCGGAGCCCTCTGTCCCCGCCATGTCCTGTGCACTCCCAGCAGGTGCGGGAGGCCCCTCAGACAGGCCCTCACCAGCCCTGCGGGACCACGTCTCAGTGGGCGCATGGAAAACCCACGTCCCGGAGGACAGCTGCCCTTGACCTTGACAGGTCATATGAGCCCATCTGTCAGCCTGTTTCCGCCTCCCCAGGACCCAACACACAGGAGAGGACAGACTGCTGTGAGCCGGCCAGACGCTGTGCCCCTGGGCCTCCTGCTGCCCAGCGCTCAGCCGGGGTTTCTGCTGTGGCTGCCCAGTCCGCGCCGGGGCCTGGCGGGAAGGGAGGGGGCGCCTGTCATCTGTGTCTTTATGTGTCTCTGTCTCTATAGCTTTATATCTAGACAGTCAATGTAAAAATAATTAATGACAGTGTAAAACAAAGCATCTCTGGACCTTTTAGAAGAGGCATGAAGCACCAGCTGGGTGCATGGACATCCATCCACAGGGCATGACCCCCGAGTGGTGGTCGCATCCGGGGGCCCAGTGGCCTGTGAGCTGGGTGCCCTACGGGGGGCAGGACAGACCCGAGTAAGCTCTAGAGCCTCCCAGTTTCTCTTCTGAGTTAATCTCGACGCACGTGTGAACCGTATTTGTGGGTGGCAGGTGTCAGTCTAGCCACAGGTGTGGGGGCGGATGGAGATATTTTCTTTCTCTTAAAGAAAATGTTGTTAGAATATACAATATATACTCCCACTCAGATGTGCTTCCACACAGTATGGATGGAAAGATGATGGGTGGGCGGGTGGGTGGATGGATGGATGGAGACAGGATGGGTGATAGATGCGTAAACATAAAATGTGCGAGATGAGAGTGAGAGCGGTGATAGATAGAGACATGCGGATATACCACAGGAAGGGTATGTAAATTGTGCTGTATTAATTGAAGTGACTATTCTAGAAACAGAGGAGTAGGTGGCCTAGACCTTCCCATAATAGCAAAGATGACCTTGAAAAACAGAGTTTTCAAAACAAGGAAGCCTTCGAATGAAGACACAGTAACACTATTCATGTCAAGTCAAGAAACAGGCAAAACTGGATGACAAATTGTTCAGCAGACACAGAGACGAGACGACGGGATGAAGAAGACCTGGAAGTGGCGATCAGATGTCGAGGACTGGCTTCCAGCGGACGGACAGCGTGACTACGACGATGAGGGCGGAGGGTCTCGGGGATGCTGCGAACAGTGTGTGACTTCACTGGTGACCGCACGCCGCCCTTGTCTCTGGCCCGGCCACTCCGAGCTTAGCATCCCTGTCCCAGCTCTCGTCTTTCCCTTGGCTCAGCTGTGTCGCCTGCCCTTCCCCGCCTACCCGCACCCGTCTGTACACACAAGGAGGGTTTCTGGCAGCTTCTGCGCCAGCCACACTTCCTACCGCTAATGATCTCGGTTTATTAATAGGTGTGATTACACCGTCACGTCTGATGTGATTAATGGTACAGTTTGATTAAAATCTACCATCTCGCTAGCTGTTCCCTGTGAAAGTCAATTCTTCCTTTTCTCTTTTTCTACCTTCTCTTGGGTTAAAGGATCACTTGTTATGATTCCTTTTATCTCCCATGGGGACTAATTATTCATGCGTCGCCCTAAGACTTAAAGGCTGGCCCGAGTTGGCAATACGCATCCTTTCGATGGCGATGTTTTATGACGGCTTCTTCTGTGCTCTTCCCAGGGAACTGGTTCGCCGCTCCGTGTGCACGTCGCCCCCACGCGCCCCGAGTTCTCGTCCGTCACCACAGTGGGTGCTCCTCCGCCCGCCCCTCCGGGAGAGCTGTCTGTTCATTTGTTCTGTTTCTTTATGGTCCACATGAGAATGAAGCCACCTGGTGGCTTTTGTTTTTCTTTCTGACTTTCTGTACTTGGATACTCACCTCACGTTCCACCCAGATTGCTGCAGAGGCACAAGTTTTTCTTTGTTAACAGCTGAGTAGACTCCCACTGAGCGTCCAGACCACAGCTTCCCGGCCCCTCGCCGGTGAGGGGCATCGAGGCGGCTCCACACCTCGGTTCTTGGGAGCCGTGCTGCTGTGAGCATAGGGTGCAAACACCTTTTCTCGGCACCAGAGGAGCCGCGAGTTGGCATTTCTCTGTGCAGGGCGGGGCGGGAGGCAGGGGCAGAAGAGGTAGATGTGACATTAAGAGGATTTCAACGTCAGGACAGAGGCTGCCTGTCTGCGTACCTTGCATAAAAAATCGCAATGTCTATTTCTATCTCAATTCTCCTTCTGTGATATTATGCAGTGTACACTGTTTTAAACGTTTATTCCACCCTTCTTAATGTTGCAAAGACTGCTTCTGTTTTATGGGAACAATATGCTTTCCTCGGATAGAAGATATGTGTCTTGTCTATAAACCCCCAACACTTAACTTCAAATCCAGAAGCAGCGTGAAGACTTGCTAACTCCGTGCTTCTCATCGCAAAACCGCGCACGGCCAGGACAGCCTGATGAATATCCCTCCTGGAGAACCACTCCATCTTGTCTTGCGGGGCGTCATTTTTGTCATTTCTCCTGTTTATTGAAGAATTCTGTTGACGGCAGAGACACACTCAGGGAACGAATCCGCCACCAGTCACTCGCTCAGGGGTGGCTGTGGACGTGTGCACTCGGGCTGCATTCCTGGGGTCCCGGGGCTCTGGCAGCAGCGGCGGTGACCGGGCAGGGGGTGGAGAAACGCTCCGTGTCTTCCTCGGACAACGCCAGGCCTTCCCTGCACAGTCGCCCCGGGACGGGCGCTGGCCGGGCGCGCGTGCCTTCAGGGCAGCTGGGTCCAGGCTCTCTGCTGACGGAGCTGGTGGGACTAGGTGTCTCGGCTCCCGGGTCTCGGGACAGACTGGGTTCCGGGCGTGCCCAGACGAGGGGGCTTCCGCGGCAGCACTGCTGCTGGTCTCCCCTCCGCTTCCCTCCAGATGCGGGACCTGTCACCTGTCTTCATCAGAAGCGCGAGGCACAATCGGCTCCCCGAACACAGTTGCTGCTCGAAGGGGCGCGATTTGGAGTGACTCCGCTCTGACAGTCAGACCTCAGAGCCGGGACGTCCCTCTGCCTGGACGCGCCCTCCTGCCTGCAGGCGTCATTCATGGTCCATTTGGTGATTGGGGCCAGTTCCTCTTTTCTTAGCTGTTCCTCCGTGAGGGCTTTGTTTGTGCTAATTTCCTTGCTGGCTCTAACAGCTCTGCCAAAATCCCCGAATGCTGGTGGAGCAGACGCTGGCGCAGCCTTTCTCTCCCCGCTGCCCCGGCTCAGCGCCTGCTCGGCCCGTCCCCGTCCAGTCCAGACGTGCAGCCTCTCCGGCCTCATCCACACGCCGACGGGCATCAGCTGCGATCGGAGGCCTCACCGTGAGCCGGTCTTCCAGTCCCGCCTGAGAGCAGCCCTCGTTGGCCGTGGCTGTAAACACGTAAAGACGCCGGTTCTGACTCCTCACACGACAGGCGCCAGGTCCCCAATCACGAACCCAACGGCCGTCCCGTCCCGTGTGGCCGCTGCGCTGTGGTCCAGAGGCTTCCTCTCTCTGCCAGTCCCGTGCTGCCGACGGGCCTGGGCGCCGGCTGCCACCGCGTCCTCGGCGGCCGCGGTCTCCGTCACGCCACACGCAGCACGAACTCTCGGCGCCCTCGGGGCGCAGCCTGTGATGTTTGGTGACCGGGTGGGGGAACGGCCTTTCCAGAGCTGCGGCTGCGCGGCCGGCGACTTATTGTGCGGTCGTCCTTCCCCGGCGTTTGCGGAGATTCCAGATCGTCTCCAGCAAGTGACACCGACGTCTGCTCTCGCTGTCCTGTGTGCACACCGGTTTCAAACCCTCGCCCCGGAGGCCACAGGCCTGCCTTGCTCTCTTCCACGGCACTGATTTCGTCTATCTTTACGTTTTAACTTGTCTTTCATTTGGCTCTTATCTTAATGCATCATTAATGCACAATGTTTCGCGTGCAGGAAACGTGTCCCTCCCCTCGAAGCTCAGGACGCATGTGCCGTGTGGAATGTTTCGTATTTGACCGGGTTACTGGGGAGCCCGGGGACATCCCCGTGGGTCTCGTGTGAGAACCGAGCGCCTGCAGACAGGGCTGCTGGTCCCCGCTCGCTGGCCGGTCCGGGCCGTCACCTGGACACTGCTGTCCCTGACGCGAACGCGTGAGGCGGGGCTTGCTGGTGACAAGCTCCGCGTCTGCGTCCTCCCCCACCTAGAGCAAGGGCGCTGCCAACTAGATGCCAGCGAATGTCGCTAGTCGAGCGTTTACTTCCTTGGCTGAGAGTCCTGTTCCTCGGGGATCTTATTTCCCGGCGCTGTTGAGAGTCAGCACCGCACGGTACTTTATAGGTAACGTTGCTCTAGCCTCTCCTCTCTCCCCTGAACGTGCTGACCCTGTTTCCTCCGAGAGGGGGCATTCGCACACGCCGCGTGGACTCGCTCTGCGGCCAACAGCTCAGGCCGCCTGCGCGGACGCTTCAATCCAGGCTTTCCAAGCAGCGAGAGGCCCCAGCGTGTCCCGAGGACACGGGCTGATCGCCTGGCTGCTCCTCGATGAACCGGAAGGCAGCCCAGTGCCACCACAGCTCCTCGTCACGTCTCGGGGGCCGTGGAATGTCCAGAGGTGGCTGTACAATGACGATGGCGCCAGCCTCACGGGAGGAGCCGCCCGCTGGCGCCCAGGTCCCGCCACACCGTGGTCACAGCCATCCTCGTCCTCGGGCAGGGTCCTCATACTTCGGGGCCCCTCGAGGGGCCTCTAAGCTGCCTTGACACCAGCTTACTTTTCCCTCGTTTAACAAGTGCTTATTGAGCGTTTACTATGCATTAGAAACAGCTCTAAGCATTTAGGATGCATCCATTAACCCCACAGATGAAACCCACTGACCTCACGGAGCTCAGGGTCGGGGGCGGTGGGAGGAGCGGCTCCGAAAAGGCACAAAGCACACAAGCCATGGGGTGACTTTCTTTCTCTAAGGTAAGGTCAGTTGTGCCCATTTTGGCCTCCAAGCCTTTGTGTTTGCTTTGACCTGAGGAGATGCCGTCCCCGTCGTCACTGGACCCAGCTAAGGAGCACTTCTCAGGGGGGCTGTCCCGGCATCCAGACGCCTCACAGAGCTTCACAGCACAACCTTTTAAGCTCGATGTGCATCCTCTGGAGGAGGACAAAGTCCGTGCTATGAGAGTCCAGTGTTCCTCGGTCCAGCTCAACGACGCCACGTTAAATAATGCGTAATTGCTAAAAGTGTTCTTCTGCTATAAAGCTCACAGTCAAATACCGTTTAGATTTTGTAGTGGATGCCTCAGAGAGAAAGAGGCAGCTCCCTGTGGTCGCAGCAGCATCCTTTCTGATCCCTTCATGGGCTCGGTGTGTCTTGGAATCACCAGGCCCATGAATCCGCATGAAGACCGAGGCTCCAGATTCAGGGACAGGCGCCCTGTCAGCGACATTCAGACGTGTGTGTGTCCCAGGGACTTGCGTCCTGGCGTGTTCTAGTGAAACGGGGACCTTCTCTTCCTCTCCCGGCCGTGGACACAGGCGTCCCACCTGACCCGCAGGCCCACGAGGGCGTCCATGCCGGCCAACGTTCCACGCCGTCAGTTAGCTAATGCTAATATTTGGGGCTAGATATATTTGATCTTGTTTCTGTTCATCATTTGGAGAGGGACTTGACAGTTTCCATTTGACTAAATGCACATTTTAATCATTCCATCGGCCTCCATAGGCCGTTAGCTTTCAAGTTAAATGAAACTTCTCCCCGCTGATTCCTGTAACTGCTTCCATTGACCTTCTCTGGGGCTTTCGATCTGAGCTGTGTTTGGGGGACACGGCCCTATTAATTTGCGCTCCATACGAGCGAGATGATTCTGTCCTTAATTACACTCTGTCAGTTTCCTGGCTGCGCGCTCTGTAATTACGCAAGGCCTTCCTCGGGACGGGCACATGCTGGTGTCTTTCCGTCTTGAGCAACAGCTTCTATTCTTGGAAACACAAGCTACTTCCCTCAATTCCTGTTCCTTCGGGACACTCAGATGGCTTCTTCCTAAACCTAGTAATTTAATACCCTGAACTAACACCGAAATATCTGCTTTAGAGCATTTCATTTTTTTAGGTCAATTCACCCCATTGGAAGTGACAGGTGAGAACGAACTTGAGGAACGAGTCACGTGTGTTGGACATTCACCGAATCACCACAGCACAGTCAGGAGCCTTCTGGCCTTTTCTGGGAGCTGCTTCTTTACTTTATGTTTCATTTTATCTTACTTTGATAATAATCAGGAGTTTGTTATCTTTCCCAGAAAATGCAATGCCATAAAGAGAACTCTTAATCCGAATACATTTTCCCCCTTTTAGTTCAAACTACATTTTATACATGGTTTATATGCAGAAAGAGATAAAAAAAAAAAAGCCAGCCGTCATTTGTTCCTTAAACTGTCTCACATCATGTCGCTGTCTTGTGATACTTTCCCCTTCTTCACTGCGAAGCGATAAGCAAGTTAATGCCCCAAATATCTTAAAATTTCATTTTCTCTTGTGAGACTGCTTCACAGTGCCTTCATTTCTCATGTCAAGGAAGGAATGATTTAAACATTTCCCCAATATGCTCCATAGTTAACACATATTTTTAGGAGATTGACTTGACTACTTCGCACAAAGTACATTTTTATTAAGTCATGAAATTCTAAACACATTTGCACAGTGTGAAAGATTTCAGGGCATATTATAACATGTTTACATATTCAAATTAAAACAATTTCAATTTGTATTTTCTGTTTTACCTTCTTTCTTTACAAACAATGCTTTTTGCAGAAACTGTGTCAGTGTTTAAATGCAGTTGGAAAACATGTCCCACAAGCTTTCTGAGGAACACATACTCACTTTTCCTGGAATTAAAAAGACTAGCTGGCTTCACTTTTCAAAGATGAAATCAGAGTGTGCACCTCTTTTAAAAACGAGTGTGTGCATCCATGCTGCTGCAGGTGCAGGCTGTCCCCCTTTGTGACGACCACATCGGCGAGATGAGCCAGAGGAGAGAAACGGACGTCGCGTGGCAGCGCTCAGATGACGTGCACAGCGACAGAAAACACGTGACCGCCGTAAATTAAACAGCACTAAACGTGGAGAGAGAGAGGGAGGGAGGGAGACCAACACTCCAAGCCACAAACAACTCTTCGTGGTGGCGACAAACAGGCAAATCGGGGGCACCGAGGTGAGGGGCGCGGGAGGCAGCGGGAGGACGGTAGTAACTGGAAATGCAGGGAGAAGGGCGCGCGCTGGTAAACGTGCTGAGCTGCACGCAGTGTGAACACACCGTCATGCACGCCTCAGACAAGTTAATGTCAAAATGCAATGTCCCTTCAGTTAAAACACCTTCCAGAAAACAAGTCAGTGTTGTCCTGTGAAATCCACACTGATCTTAATTAAACAAAGCGAAGCGATGGCAGGAGAAGCGCCTGCTCCAGCCCTGTCTCTGCCCGTCTCAGTGGAGCTGCTGCCGCCTGGCCACGCGGGGGACGTCCCGGGACCAGGCTCTGCGAAGCCCTCACCCCTCGCGGGGCCTGAACCCACAACGCTCGTCAGCGTCACCATTCCTCCTGGACGTCATCTACGTGGCCGTGACAGTGACGCTGTTTGGCGTACGGAGATCTCTCCTGATTTTTCTTGAGCTTCCAGGTGCCCCCGGGCACAGATGTGTCCCAGCGCCGCGACTCTTCACGGAGGTGCGAGGCTCCGCTTTCCGCCCTCCAGCAGGTTCTGAGGGGCCGCACGTGACACCAGGCCCGAACAGCACTGCCTCACGGGAGCTCCCCGCGGTGTGCGGACGGCTTCACGGTGAAGTGACCGTCAAGGACGGGGCCACTTTCCCAACAGTCACAGGATGACGCCCACCAGGGCAGTTTGGGGGAGTCTACGTTTGTGAGAAGTCGCGCCATCCAAGCTGCAGTGACACACACATTCAGACACATGGAGGAGGGGACACATGTCCACACCGCACGCCCAGGGAACCCTCAGCGCGGGATGAAATGCTAGATGCATCTCTGATCAGCATGAAGCTCTTGTCATCGGGAGTCTGCTGTCATCGTCTCCAGGCCAACGTGGGTGATGCGCGAGCAGAACGCTGATCATATTCAAACTCCGTGTTTTGACATTGCAGTAAGAGAACCTTGTTTCCAGTCTTCGAAGTTTCCAGAATCAGTGTCCGCATGGGGGACTGAGTCTTCCTGCATGCGTGTCAGTGTCCCACACACAGCAGCCCAGTCCCCCGAGGGGAGCACGACTCCCTTTATGTTTGAAAATAATCAAATAGCGGTTTTTGAGCCTCTTCCTGGCCCTCCCACTTTGACACATTTTAATTCACATGATTTTTTCCTAAAGCGAACGAATCTAATCACTTACGTCTGTCCACCGTCGAACACCGGTCCCTCCTCCCGGAGCCGGTGACAGAGGCCGGGGTCCTCGCCCCAGGCCGGCAAGCGGGGCGATAAAGTAGGGTGCTAGCCAGCTTCCGCCTCCCTGTGTGTCCCGGCCACGCCGTCTCCATCGAGTCCTCAAACGTGACATGAAAACTGGGACAAGTGCGAGGAGGGGATCTGGCAGCCCGGCAGGGAGAGCAGGCGGTGGTCTCTGGAAGAGTCAGGGGAAGTAGCAGAAGGGAAACAGGGAGAGGACGCCCGATGGGCGCTGGGACCTGCCCTCGCGGGTCGGGGCAGCGGACCCTCTGGTCCACACGCCAGCTCGGCAGGCTCCTCTCCTCGGGCCGGCGCGGCTCCGTCAGGAGAGGCCACCACGACAGACACAGCGAGCTTCCCAGGCGTCGATGTCCCAGTCCTTTCCTCACGGGGGCCGCTGACCATGCGGCCCCGCCTCCTGGGCTCCCGTGACGGTGCAGACGGACCCGTCACACGTGCACGACAGGATTGCAGGCAGGGGTGTTCCGGCAGGGCCCCCGACGCTGGGGCAGCCCACGCCTCCCACCAGCGGTGGTGACGGGCGTCTTCGGTGGGCGGGGCTGCGGAGACAGGACAGCGCCTCGTACCGTCTTTAATCCCAAAGTGACGTTCTAAACATGCATGAGCACTTTAGAGCCGCCCACCCCGTTGGGCCCGAGTGTCCCTGGGGCCCAGCCCTTCTGGTCTCCATCCACCCGGCCCTCGAGCTCCCGGACACTCACGGGCTGTTGCTCTGAGACCAGCCAAGACCTCACCGCCGAGCCCACCGGGGGAGAAGCGACTCTTCCCTCCCTGGACTGAAGCTTCTTCTCCGACCTTGACCTCTCCGAGCCCTGGCCCCTGAGGACGCCCGCGGTCTGCGGCTGTGCGACCGTGGAATCTGAGCTCCCGAGTGGCCCTGGCCCGGGCGCGGCTGCGCTAATGGCTGCTCTGACTGTCACTGAGCCCCACACGCTGTGTTCTGCTTCCCGTTGTGGGGAAGAAGGAGCGAGCTGGTCCCAGGCCTTGTCACCGCAGCGGGGGCTTTGTCTTTTACGATGTGGGGCTTCATTGTGAAACATGGTGAAACTCCAGGGAGCAAAACTCCGGGAAAGACGTGCCTTAAGGAGATGTCAGCCCTGCCTGACTGTTTCTGGTGCGTGACGTGCCCGCTGGTAGGAGGCTCTAGCATCCAGTGACAGACAGGTCACCAGTGGCTTCTGAAGCAGTGGTCAGAGACAAGGTGGGCAGCATGCCCCATTCAGATTCCCAGCAAGACCCAGAAAACGCAGTCAGCATGACTTGCCCCAGTCCTGGGAGGAATCGGTTAGAAGCCAAAAACCCTTATGAACATGCTTCTTGATTTCACTCATGGTTTCCAGTATTTGCCTGCCTAAGTGCTCTGTGTTGTTTTCTAGAATCTATCCAGATAAGTGTGTGAGATCCTGCAACATGTAAATAAAGAAATGTATAATTTAAATCAACTGAAATTGGGTGAAAAAAGGGCTAGGATTTCACTTACCAGCATTGCCTCTCACGATCAACATGCACCTCTGATGGCAGTCGCCCCTGACACCTGAAACGGAGCTTCTGACTTGCCATTGCCATTTGCTGGATTTTGTTGTCAAGGACATGGTACAAATGGGACCAAATATCAAACTGATGCTCAGTGAATGTTACAGGAAAGGATGGATGCATGGATGCAAGATGGATGGATAGATGGATGGATGGATACATGGATGCAAGATGGAAGATGGATGCATGGATGGATGGATGGATGGATGGATGAACACATGCATGGATGAATGGATGGATGAATGGATGGATGGGTGGATGGATGGGTGGATTGGTGGACAGATGGGTGGATGGGTAGATGGATGGACAGATGGGTGGATAGGTGGACGGGTGCATGGGTGGATGGGTGGACAGATGGATGGGTGGATGGGCGGATTGGTGGACAGATGGGTGGATGGGTGGATGGGTGGACAGATGGGTGGATGGGTGGGTGGGCGGACGGGTGAAATGGGCGGATGGGTGGATGGGTGGATGGGTGGACAGAT
>RJWH01005576.1:0-22578 GCA_004363575.1 Solenodon paradoxus | reverse complement strand
GCATGGAGGCGCCTCAGAATATCAGTGCAACCTCCATGGACCAGCACCAACAACTCTGAGTAGAAACCCAGCGCAGACAAAATCACTGTCTCAAAGCTCAAAATCTAAAAGCTCCTTAGAGAGTAGACCCTAAAACATTCTCATCACAAAACAAAGTGTAAGTGCAAGGTAATAGATGTTAACTAACGAATTGTAATAGTCCGTTTACAGCACCGCACATACAAACTGTGACACTCGTTTCTCAATACTGCATGTGCACATATCAAATCATCTGTGCGCCTGAAGTGAATGCCATGTCTTATGTCAATGACATGTCTCGACAAAGCCAGGAAAAATGGAAAAAGCACACATGCAAGCAATATCAAATTAGGTAGACCCCCTATTTATGTGCACATTGGTCTGTTTTCCATTTAGCCAGAAGTCTGGACACAAGAAAGAACGTTCTCAAGTATGTCCTCCAGCGGCCGGCAGCAGAGTTAACTGTGCTCACTGCTATTTCATAGTCACGATGTAAAATGCAAATCTCGGCCTGAAACCATGTGTCTGATTTCACCTGAAGGAAGGTACTTTAATCTAGAAGCTCTTAGAACAACAACAAAAAAAATCCATAAATTGAATAAAATAGCCCCAATAAGAACTCATGGTTTGATATCAATTTCAGGAGAACAAAATGCCATTAAGCTGTCATTGTAGCAAAGAAGCCAAACTTTTACCAGACAAAGGAATTGACATGAAAAAGTGCAGGAGAAAATCACACTGAACATCATGAACAGACTTGAAAGTGACCATCCCTTAAAGGCTTGCTTCTAAATAATTGATGATGAACTAATTAATAGTGAATTTTGTGTCTCTTATAATTACCAACATTGGTTAAACTGAACCTTGATAAATATCCCATTAGCTACTGAAAAGTTCATTTTCATCAGTATCACTAATCCTGCCCTCAAACATCCTGGAGAAATTATTTCTCTGCAGCAACAGATCCTTGCTTTTCTCTTTCAAAGAGGGCCAGGGACTGATTCTGAGAGCCAAGCATTTTTATATGTGCGCACAAGTCACACAGTTATCCTCAGTATTTGTGGTCACGCGCCTTTATAATTGTTTGCAAATTATGCTGAGAATGAGCGTTTAAATGGCACCTTCAATGTCACAGAAAACGTTTCATCATTTTCATCTTAAGAAACAACTAGGAAACATCTTTCCTTCGAGTCGAGTTTAAACAGCCTTGTAGGTGACATTGCACTGTGAGTCCTGTACGGCTGAACACTTTTTCAGGGGATTTGTTATTTATATCAGAAAATGTAGAACTTCTATAAAGGGCATTCAGAAAGCTCATTCTGAGAGCACGTAGTCATGGACGTCACAGAATTGGCATCTTTCAACCCACTCGGAATCCTCATCAGGGTGACTGGATTCAGCACCGCTGCAGCAGATTGTAATTTGAAGCAGAGTAACAGCGAACATGATGAAAGTAGATCCTTAGCCAAATTATTTCTTAGACACTAATAAAGAATTGCATAAGATAAAGCCTGCCTTTACCTTTATTTGTTAATTATTTCTATACAAACACTTCACTCAATATTTCAGTCATAATACAACACACTACTCTAGACTAATAAGCATATCAATATCCAATCACTGCAGCATAATTAACAAACTATCGTGCCCAGTGACACCTAATCTGGCTGCCATTTCTGCTGTGGCACCTGCAGCTTTCACCCTCACAGTGTTTCGAAAAACGTGTTTTCAGATATGAATGAGAAAACCCACAAAAGGGATATGGATGAAAGTCTTCAGAAGCAACCAAATAGTTCTTGGCTATTTCTTTATCCATTATGCAAATATTTCAACTGATTAATAATTAACATAGCAGCGCATTAATAATTAGGATCTCCATTACAAATCTGACCTTTAATTGAGTTCTATAGGAAGAGACTGAAAAATGAGCCTCTTGATTTATGCTAAAATAAAGGCTGAAAACCGCTTTCCTCGTCAGTCTGACTGATGTCCTTCTGCTCCGCCGGATGCTGGCAGGACAGTCCTGTGTGGGCGGCCCCGCCACCTGAAGAGCCCGTGTGCGGGTGCGCCCAGCGTGGCCGGGTCCCCGAGGCAGGGCGGGTCGGACGGCGGGAGGCGGAGGTGCACAGCTCTCCCCGGCCTCTCACGGACCGGCCCTTCGGCCGCCGCCTGGGGAGGCCTGTCAATCAGCGTGACCGCGCCTCTGTGCTGTCCTTACTCACGGAAGCACATGCCTGACCCGCTGTGCAGACAACCCGCTCCTACACCGCCCCGCGGTGCCCGGGCCTGGAGCTCACCGCTCAGGCAGGAAAGACCCAAGCGTCCATCCAGGGATGAGTGAATCAAGAAAACTCTGTGTACATGCATGCACACGTGTGCGCACACGCACAGCACATACACAGTGCACACGTGTGCACGCACATCACATCACACGTGCACACGTGTGCACTCACGCACAGCACATTCACAGTGCACACATATGCACGCACAACACATTCACATATATGCACACATGTGCATGCATGCACAGCACATTCACACGTGCACACACAGCACATTCACAGTGCACATGCATGCACGCACAGCACATTCACACACATGGACACACGTGCACGTGAAATCAAGATGCTTATGCACACACACACTGTGCATACATGCACCTGCTTGCACATGCATGTGCAATGAAAGTGGTGTGAACATCCACAAACACACTGCATCCACACATGCACATCTGTGTGCACATCCAGGCACCCGGAAGTGCTCACACACACACGCGTGTGCGCAGTGGAATACTACTTAGTCACGAAAAAGAAAGATTTCCTGCCCGTTGTGACGACATGGGCGTATCCTAAGGGCATCGTGCTAAGTGAAACAAGTCAGAGAAAGACACGACTGTGTGCTCTCATTACGTGCAGGAGGAGAGCATCAGCGGCGGGCAAACAGCAGACGGGAGGTAACCAGCGTGGGCCGGGCCCGAGAGTGGGTGGAGGCTCAGTGAATGTGGCACTGCTTTCGGTCATTCATGTTGCTGTGACTTTGACGGTGCACAGCCCGTTTGGACAAGGCCGCTCCCTTCATCCCGTCCCAGGACGGATAATGAACTGTGTTGCTCAGTAGCCACGAGAAGTCACTCACTGAGTTCAGTGGTGTCCCGGGCGCTCCTCCATGGGCTGGGGACGCCGGAGCGCAAACCAGGTGCTGACGCACCCCGACCTTTCCCCACGACTGGAGCCAGCCTGTCACATGGGCGCGCCGCTCCCCCTGTCACCCACACTCGGGTCACCCGCTGAGGCCGAGCAGGCGCCTGATGAAACTGCACTGCTGTCCCGCAGTCCAGTTCTCCAGACTGAGTCCCTCCGTCCTCCCTGTGCTGTGGCAACCACCTAGAATTGCCCAGAAAGAGGTGAGAGCCCTGCCTGTGAGCTCGCAGCGCACCGAGCAGACAGTGAACATGACCCCCACGGGTCGGGAGGGGTCTCCTCTCACGCCGATGAGGCCTGGCCCCACCCGTAACGGTCACCGCTCTATTCCGCTCCACTTTTTCGTGAACAAAATTGCTTCATAAGTGGGATGCCTGTTACTTAGAAACATCCACCGTGTCCGTGTCTGCGTGAATTCTCGTCGCTTCGTTGCTTCGCTCGATTATTTTCAGGAAAGCTGAGGTTTCTAAGAGCAAAATCTTACCAATCAAAAGGATTACTCAGCACAATTCCCATCCATTTGTCTATAATGCCTCCTTTTAAATATCACATCAGCGCACAGGTCCAACATGCAGCCAGTCCTGAGTCATTTGTGTCGTTGAGACGTCACAGACCTGGCTTTGCCCCGATCCACTGGACAGTGAGGTCTCATCTTCTCAGCTGGACCCAGAGACCTTCTTCAGAGAGGGGACGAGCTGGCTGAAAGAAGGTGCTCGGTCTCTGAAAGCTGTCACCTTGGCCTGAGGTCGTCAGCAGGCCTAAGGAAAGCCCAGGAGGACATGGCTGAGACAGCTGCAGTGTCACCTGAGAAAGTGGCCACTTCCCACCACAAGCAGGCTGGCCCAGGGGAGCTCAGAGCATCACCCAGGTGCTGGAAGTGGCCAGGTGCTGGGGCCGGAGCCGCAGGGTCAGCGCCCACCCCTGCAAACGCACCCCGCACCTGCTGGCCTGGCCCTCCCTGCCTCACGTTGAGGACTGAGGACAGACCCCAGCGCTCTCGACACCAGATGACCGTTAATGACCTCCACAGAAGTCCTGTTGTAAATCAAGTGCCTCGCACCAAAGTCCACAAAATGTGTTGAAACTCTATTGAAAGATTTTCAATCCAACCCAGAATTTGACATTTTACCTTATCTAATTGGAACTACTTTTATTTACTGTATGAAAATATTCAAGGTTTGACTTACATGGACATGGTCATTTAATTCGATAAAAACTAGATTTAGCATTTGAGTTTTGGTATCAAAGATACCAAAACTAATTCTGAATTATTTTTCTCCAAGCTCCCCAATATCTGGGAAACTGAAGTTTGGTTTTATAACTAAACACAATGCCTAGATTTGAGAAACACATTTTGATTACAAAAATCTAAAGAAAAATGTAGACCTTGATATCTACTGTGAAAAACAAAAATATGTGACTCTCACTTGTTCTCACTGATACTGGTTAAATATCCATTTATGAAAATAGCAATCGGTATTTATCTCCCAAGTGCACTGCCTAATTTTTTCGACACTTAGGAAATTATTTACTTACCATGACTATAAAAAAGACAGGTTGTCATGGTTACTGTGCAACGAAATTAGTGTTATTTTTAAAATGAAAAAGCTGAGTCCTCTCCTCTAGGGTTTCGGTTATGTTTTCAAAATATCTGATCACCAATTGAAAACCATTGTGTTGAAAAAGGTACTTACCTCACATGTTAGTAAAACAATTTCGAATTGCACACGGTCATTTTCCCAAATGATTCGCTGGGTGTGGTAATTAATTATACCTTTTGCCCTTAAAATTATTGTGGGTTTCTCTGCAATGGATTCTTCCAGAATATAATTTGAGACGGGGCATTCCTCCGGGGGAGGTACTATTTTGATGTGGCCTCCTGCCCCCACGCAGTGATGGCCTCACGGGATACGGGCCTCGGAAGGTGGGGTCTCCGGTGAGCTGTCGCCCCGGGGCCCCTGATCCGAGGGCAGTTGCCTCCGCACAGCCTCGGCAGAGAACCCGCTAGTCATGCGAGCGTCCCCTTGGTGAGAATGAGAAACAAGAGATCCACGAGGAAAACATTCTTAAAGCTCAACCGAACCAGCATCTTCTGACATCGCAGCTCGCTGTGCAGCTGAGGGCGGACAGGCAGGGTCTGGGGGAAAGGAAGACGTGAGTCTGGTTCTGCGGCTGAGACTCATCGGGACCAACCCCCGTGTCCGCCTGTCCTCGGGGTACTGAGGGGACCCCACTCCAGAGGGTCTGGAGAGACGCCTGCCCCGCCCGCAGCCCAACTCTGCTCAAGGGCAGAGGCCTGGGTGCCGCCCCGGGAAGGTCCGCCCCGCGCCCCGCCCCGCCCCGCCCCGCCCCGCCCTGCGCCCCGCCTCCGCAGCACGCGCCGCGCTCGTTCCCGCTTCGCTGTTTGTGTTTGCTCTGTATCTTTCCCCTAAGAAAACAGTCAAAATAATTTTGCAATCTTCAAAACCTGCTAACTTCAGAATGTTTAATCATTCGTCAACATCGCTTTTGCAATTTGCATTTTTAACACTAAAGCGTGTTTTATTTATTGCTTATTACTTTTACTTCTTCTCCTCCGGCCCTGGGTCCTGAACCTGAGTCCGCTAACCGCTGACCCACAGGGGCACCTGCAGCGTGTTTTTTTTCACGTTTAACACAGCTAAGTAGACACCTCGCATTTGAAAATGTTTTGAAATCTGGTTTAGTCCCGTGGCTTCTGTAATGCATTTTCCTCGCTTTTCGTTGTTCTTGAAGCTCTCACTTAATCCGTCCCCAGCCCTCAGGAAACTTGGAAACAGCCTCGTGCTGCTGAATCCCACCTTCACCACCTTCGTCTCCGGGGCGCGGGGCGCACGGAGCAGGACACGTCCGGAAGCTCTTACATGTCACTCGGCGACGCGGCCACCAGGAGCGGCCAGGCCGCAAGTCACAGGTGCGCTTGCAGGCAGGCAGGTCCGCTGCGACCCGCGGTCGTGAGGCCCGTCCCCGACACGCCCGTGCACTTCCATGGGTCTCAGCGCCGCAGACAACGGGGACTGTGCGGGGTCCACCAGTCTGCGGTCTCCGGCCTGCGAAGAGCCCCCAGCTCGCGACTTCGCACGCGACGGGGCCGCCCAGCCCTCCTCCGTGGGGCCTCGCGCAGCCCGTCCGCGTCCGGAAGCTGGAGCGTCCTGGGAGCCGGGCCCAGCCCTCTGCTGAGAGCTTCCATCCAGCCTTGGCGTCGCGAGAACCGGAACACGGGCTTCTGTAGGTCAAACCCCTCGGAGGAGCAGGCGGTGCAGGAGCGGACGCCGTGACGGCTCCCACACCCCAGTGCGCCGGCCTGTCCCACAGAGACACAGCGTCACCCACGTTGACCGGGGCCTGGGGCACCAGGACAGGGGGCGCTGGGGCCTGTTCGCTGCTCCTCTGGTCAGGACGGCGCCGTCAGTCAGGACCCCAGCACAGTGTCCTTGCAAACAGCTCACACGTGTCGGCGGCGCTTTCCGGTCTCTTCGGCACCACTGGCATCACTGCGGCGAGAAGGCCGCGAGCAGCGGGCTCCGACGTCCTCAGGCTTCACTCCACACGCCGCCCCGGGTCCAGACGCTCTCTGAACACGACGCCACTGGTCTTCCTGCTGCTCGCCCTCAGCCGCCTCCCTTTCACCTGGCTCTGCGGCCCCTTTTGTGGGCACTCCTGCCCGCTTTCAGGGAATCGAATTTGCACCTGCGTCTGTGTGCACGTCGCCCGACAGAGGAGACGTGAGGCAGGACTGGGAGAGGGAGGCTGCGTGTGGAACTGGGCAGAGAGAAGCCGCGGACGTCGCTGCTGTGCACCTGCGTATTCCCTCATTTTTGAATCCTAAATACAGAGGGTTGTCGCGATGGATCATTCTAGAAAGAAGTAGGAATTGAAATTGCGTGCTTAAATTTGGGAGCGTTCTTTCTGCCTTCTCTGGGGAGACGTTCTCTTTAAAGCAATGTCAAGGACGCAGAGTCATTCATTACCGATGAAAATGCTGGTGGCTGCGTCTAGGGGCCGAGTGGAAGGTGTGTGCTGGGCGCAGACCAGGCAGGGAAAGCGGTCACTCAAACTGGTCTTTTCTGCCATTTTCATGTTGCAATTATAAGGGTTATTTAATTGGAGGTGGGCAGTTACTTTGAAAGTGCGATTCTCGCATGAAAGGCAGGCCCCACCCTTCTGCGAGTGATTTTCAGCGCGGCCCTGAGTTGAACGGAAACTTGGAGAAACAAGCTCAGTGACGCACGCTTGGAGCCCTCGGCTTCCCTGAGCTCTGGAGCCAGGAGAATGCAAAATAATATTTTAAGGAAATTTGATTCTTGAGGCTGCGGTGCTTTCTTATACATAAATTACCCTTAAACCACAGTGGTTATTGAAATAAAAAATCCATTTCTCTCACACTGACAGGTCCTCAGGGGGGCAGGGCGCTGCCTCCACCTGGCGGGACAGGCGAAATTGGCTGTGACACCCATGTGATTATTGCAGTCATGCTTTTTATTTTAATATTTCCCTCTTGACAGATTTGTTTCTTCTCAAATAAGAAATATTTCTTCTGAGGAAAAAATATAGAGCCCCCTTATATTTTCTGATACTGGAAATTACCAGATGCCAGGCTGCGAACATAAGGAAATTGAAGACCTGTGAGGTGACCTTAAGAGCCATGAAGGTGGAGAATTGCGATAGAGCGGTTCAGGCAATTCCATCGTCGTGCCTGGCTCGTGAAAAATGAGAAATAGGTTTTCTATTACTAAATATAATGAATTTCCTTTCTGTCCTGTCACAAATTGTCAAACTCCGTTAACCGGAGGAAAGGTCTGGAGCGCGGCGTGTGGTGGTGAGAGCCGCGTGCTCAGAGGAGCCTCCGTTCGGGCCCGAAACTTTCAACGAGGCCATGAGGTCACACGGGGCAGACTGTGGCCTGTACATCGAGCATTTTGAGATGTCACATCTGAACGTCACACGCATCGTATGACGTCACATGTATTAAAGGCCGCGGCACAGTGGTCCCAGGGAGAGAGGAATCATTTTCCCGATGAGCGAAGGGACTTTGTGGAGAAGCTGTCATGAGCAGCACCCACGATTTCGTGGGCGACGGCCGTGGACCAGTGACACCAGGAGGCAGAAAGAAGTGGCATGTGGTGGCCGCTCCCCGGGTTGTGTGCCCGTCCTCCTGCGGCCGCGTCGCGTCCAGCCAGTTAGAGTCTGCCAGCTGTTCCATGTGCTCCGAAGAGCTGCCTGTGCACTTAGCAGCCTTTCTCTTTCCTCTGAGTCGCTTTCCAGTGTCACAAACGTCACAGGTCCTGTTAACCTTCCAGCTCCTCTGTGGCCACCGCGGAAGAGGGCAGGGGTGACACCGGGAGGAGGCGGCCGAATGCCTGCTCGCCTCGGGGCTCCCCCAGCCTGGTTCGAGGTTCTCTGAGCACCTACCGCCCCGCTGGAACCACTGGGAACACAGCGCCCTGCCCTTACGTGGGGGGAGAATGAAATGCTGGCAGGGACTCCCCGGGGAACTGACGCCTTTGTGTCCTTGTCGGGTTGGATGTTTTAATTGAGATTAAAAGGGGCAGAGTAGCAACAGGGCTATGTCTCCTCTGGAGGCGCTGGCAGAGTTTCTGGTGACTTCTGGGCCACTCACACAACCCAGGATGCTCCAAGTTCTTTAACTTGGTGACATCTGCAAAGACCCGTTTTTCAGGCCAGGTCACGGCTCCCGGGGCAAGGACATGGGCATCTGTCGGGGCTGCTCTTCAATTCCCTGTGCAGCTCATTCTTTCCAGCGCAGTTTTTTCTGCTTCTTGGTCAGATGGTAAATGTTCCTTTTTCCCTTTTCCCCAGGAGAGGAGCGAGCGCAGTCGTAATCGCATCAGTGTGTGTGTGTGTGTGGGCGGGGGGGTGCAGGTCCTCTCTCGAACCTTCCATGGTCCCTAAATAATGACAGTCCGATCCAGCTTCCTACACCCAGGAGCTGACCGCTCAGAGAGACACTTCAGGACCCTGGGAGGGACTGGCAGCTGCAGAGTGGCAGGTGTGGCCCAGATCTCTGCTGATCAACAGGAAAAATCTGGTTTCTGAGACACAAAAACTCAAGTCTCCTCCTGGGGCCAGAATGCCATTGTTGAAGCATCTTTGGTACACAGCCCACAACTCTGCCCTGTCCTGGCTTCACAGCACTGAAGCTGGAAGGGTGTTTTGAGCTGCCCGCCTTCACTCCAGGGGGTGCTGGGGCACCTGAGCCAAAACTGAGACTGAAGAGCTCTCTTCCATGAGAGGAAATGCGCACTTAAGACTCGGCACTGGTTCTGGTTGACAGAGCCATCATGTCAGGCCTGTCTTGCTGGACAGGAGACACCGACAAGACCCAAGACGCTCTCGCCTTCCCCTGGGGTGGTCCCCACTCACGATCCAGCTTCCCAGACCGTAGGTTCCCACCGGCGTCGTGTGTGCTCACTGCCGTCTCATCCACACTGGGCGTGTAAACTTCTGAAACGCTTCATGAGAATACGGCACTATTTGTAAAGAGCAGCAACTAATAAAACAGAACGAGAAAGAAACCTGTGTGTCCACCACCAGCTGAGGAAATGGGCCACCCCCACATCCTTAAGATTTAGCCCACCCTTAGTCTGAGCATCTCAGTGGAGAAAATGTGATTCTGACAAAACTCAGCAAGATGCACAAATTTAACTTCTCGGTCACAAAGAAATGAGAAGAAATACCCTCAGTCTGATAAAGCGCATGTGAATATATCAACAGTTATCAAATTTCCTGCAGAGCAGTCTCCCTCTAACGCTCTACGCAACACGATACCAGCAATCCTTGTCGGTGCAATAAGACAAGAAAAAGAAAGAAAATACATGAAGTTAGAAACAGGCAAAACATTTTATATTCATAGGTAATATGATTTTGTGCAAAATTAAGCAATCTATTAAAAAATGGATTATAGAATAATATTTTATATAGCAGCATAAATATAATTTTGTTTGTAGGATTATATCTAGCAAACTAGAGATGAAATGTTTAAAATTCTACTTAAAATCATGACAACATATCAAACACTCTGGAATAAATGTGCAGTCTTCTTTATTGAAAAATGCTAGGATGTTCCTTAGAAGAATTAAAAGATGCCTAGATACTTGCGCAGGAGACATGACCACGCCTTCCACATCCAGAGACAGCCTGGGCCCCGGTCTGAGAAAACTCTTTCACCCCTCAGGGAACACCAGCAGATAAATATAAAAACAAAGCAGAAGAGTGAATTTTATAGAACTTTTAGAGGAGTGAAAAAGGAATGTTCGCCAATCTGGAATCGACAAAGATACCTTAGATAAGACCTGGGATGTCAACATCATTAAAAACACATAAATTAAATTTCATATAGTTTGCTTAGCAAAGAAACTGAGTAAGGAATAAAATGGTAAGCCTCAGACTGGAAAACTGATTCACAAGATGTCGCGTTGACAGAGAAAAGAAGACAGAATAAGAAATGCCCACAACTTCTTGATGTAAAGGTGACCAGGAAGTTGGATGATCAAAGCCTGGAAGGGACATGTCACCAAAGCAAATAGACTGGTTGCAAATAAAAATAGGAGAACATACTCAGCATCATTAATCTTCGGAAAATTAAAACTGCAACCTTCTGGAAGAGAAACACTGAAATACAGTCTACGTCACGGTCGGATAAGGATTGGAGCACCCCGACAATTGTGGAGGCTGGGGGTGTGGATGACAGTCACTTTAGAAATAGTTCGACTCTTTCTTCTGCAGTTGGCCTCCATCTACCCTGTGACTCAGCAATGCTGACCTGCTAACCCAAGAAAAAATATGGGTCTTTAAATACACTTGCAAAATAATGTTCAAAATAGCTTTATAGATAATTTATTTAGAGCACAATAACAGAAAACTGGAAATGCCCCAAATGCTCAGGCACAGGCGACTAGGTACCAGAAGGTACAGTATCTTCATATAATGCAACACTGCTCGGTCATGAAAAGGAACTGCTTTTGCTGCCATGATGTGCAAGATGTCACAGTTGGACAAAAATGCACACACAACGAAGTACAAAGCATGCGCTTCCACTTTATAAGGTTCTAGATTAGACATCTAGATTAGCATCTGAGCAGAAAAATAGAGGCATGGTTGTAAACGAGGTGGGAGTCACTTCCAGGAAGGAACATGGAACTTTCTAGAATGATGGGAATGTCCTATTTGGATAGAGATGTGCTCCACTTGTCAGATAGATTCACTTGTCAAATTGTTTTTGAGATCTGCATGTTACTGTATGAACCTTTGTTTAAAACAAAACAAGAAATAACTCTAGACAGAAGTGAAAGTCTATTTAGCTTTTCAGAGCGACAGAGGCTCACAATTGGAAAACTTGAGACAATCGTTTTGGGATGGGAGCTGGGTTTCCTAGTATTGAACAGGGACTGTGGGGGAACAGGGCTGTGCCTGTGGAATTTCATAGCTGACCTGACCGCAGAGAATTCTAGTGGCCACATCACAGCTACTGTAAGGCACTCCCAAGCTTGATACTCCAGTACCATGTTCTCCTAAAGTGAGCCAGGACCCTGGGAGAAATGACTGGCACCCAGGCTGACCCCAGGAAACCAAGAGGTAAGCCTCAAACATCTTGTCCAGAGAGGCAGGGGGTGCCCCAGCATCACAGAGACTTGACAGGACACGCGACTAGGCTTGGAAGAGGACCTGGCCAGTCTTGGATAATTCAAACATCAAAATGTTGAGAGTAATAAATCACAATGCACTGAAAAAAATATGTTACAACTGATGAAATTAAATGAATAAATTATGGAAGGAAGGAGAAAGCACTTCCAAAGAGCAAAACTCCTTCCTAAAACTGTGGCGAGAACAATGAAATGAGGAAATCATCAGGGCGTGTTAAAACTAGTGGGTGGAACATGGAAGGCGGTGGATGGTAACCGGACTTGGGTGGTCGAGTGGGAGGCATATACATCTGTCAGGTGTCAAGATGCACTCCTGAAACTCACGCAGTGTCATTAACCCGTTGCTAAAATTGTCATCGCTGTTACTGATAGACAAGGAGTCACTCATGCCATTTACTTCTTCCTGGCTGTTTCAGAGTTCCTTTGTTTCTTTCTTCCTGTTTTACTCTCCTCCTTTACGATTCAGTGATTTTCCATAGTGATAGGCTTTGATTCCTTTTTGTCTTTTGCTCATCCACTATATAGATACATATTTTTTCTTTCTGGTTACCATGAAGTTAACACAAAACATCTGACAGAGATTGCAATCTACATTAAGCTGACAACTGCTTTAGAATGCAAAAACTCAATCCTTTTACTTCTGCCCCAATTTTTATGCTTTTATCTCTTTACGACATCTTTTGATATTGTGAATGAATCTACCAGTTATTATCTCTAGTTATTTTAATACTTTTGTTCTCTACCCTTTACACTCGCAATAAATGACTAACATTCTATCATATTTCAGAATCGAATATTTAGAATTCGACACTGTGGTTACTTCTACCAGTGTGTTTTATATTCATTAAGTTTTGATGTTGGTAATTAGTCTTTTCGTGTCAGCTTGAAAAACTCCTTTAAGTATTTCTTGTAAGGCAGGTTTAGTGGTGGACTCAGCAGCTCTGCTTTGTCTGGGAAAGTATCTCTCTTTTATTTCGAAAGTGTAATTTTGTCAGGTATATGTTCTCGGTTGGCAAGTTTTTGGTTTTCTTTCAGCACTTTAAATATATTATTTCAGTCTGTACTGGCCTGTATGGTTTCTATTGAGAAATACATGATAATCTTATGGGATTCTCTTAGGTGTGAGGAAGTTTTTCTCTCGCCACTTTTAAAATTTTCTTTGTCTTTGACTTTAGACAGTTTTATTTTAGCATGTCCTAGAGACCATTTGGGGTTGAAACTTTTTGAGATCCGAAAAGCTCCAGGCACCTAATTTAGATGGCCAATTCTCTCTATATTCGGGACATTTTTAGCCATTATTTCTTTAAATAAGTTTTGCCCCCCTTTCTCCTTCTGTGTTCCTGAGATGTTAATGCAGAACCCATTTCTTTAATAATACCCTGCAATTCACAGAGATTTTCTTCATTCTTTTCTGTTCCTTTTTTCTTTTTGCTCCTTTGGATAATTTCAAATAAGCTGACTTTTATTCCAGAGAATCTGCTGCTTGGTGAAGTCCGAAGTGGAAGCTCTGTGTGGAGTCTTCTGTTCAGCCATGGCTGTGCTCTAGGATTTCTGTTTGGATCCTCCTCTGTATTTTTTCAGATTTTGGGCAGGGATACGGACTTGATTCCCTCCCCGGCAGGGCACAGGCTGTTCTCTGCAGCTTCCCACTGTCTCTGGCTGGGCTCCTGCTTGAGCAGGGCTTGGGGCTATGCCTCTGAGACCGGTGACTTGCTTCCCGGTCTGGAGTCCAAGGCCAGGGCGGCCTACTGCACAGGAATCCAGGTCAGTGGAACCACGTGCTCAAGGCCCTGGCCAGACAGGTCCACTGGTCGGCCCTGTGCATCAGCACAGCCACCGACTGGTATCTCGGGGCAGATTCTGTCGACGACTGGAACAGGTTTTGCCGAGACTCAGGATTCCATCGCTCCCTGCTGTGAGCCCCGCCATTTCTCCATCTGATTCTCTCAGTGGCCAGTGAGGCAGCGTCTAGATGGCATCCGGGCAAGAGCCTGACATGCTGGGGAAGCTGGATGTCTGGCCCGGCCTCTCCGCCAGCAGCAGGAGCCCGGCCAGTGACGGCGGGAAGCTGCAGAAAACCCCGGGCAAGCCTATGTGATTCGCCACTTTGCACTGAAATCGTTCCCCTACTGAGCAGTGAGCTGAGTTACAGAAAAGCTCGGGACCAGAATGGGGTCGTACTGAGAATCGAAGAGGTGCCGTCATTCTTCTGACTTAGGGCCTTTGATGGGTCCGTGAGCTTTTCTCATTTGATTCTTGTGAAATGAGAATACTTGACTGAAAGTAAGCTCGCACAGCCTTTCCCCTTTGTGTTTGCTGTTCTAATTTTAAGCTATAAAACAATAAACCGAGTAAGGAAACGCTGGGAAAGGCCCAGGGGCTGCCTTCCTGCAGCCGCCCCGGGCAGGGAGGACGCAGCCACGGGGACGCGCCGCCCTGCAGACGCTGCCTTGCTCTCAGCTTCCCTGGTCCAGGCAGGCACTTGCCTCCCCACTGAGCTCCGCGGCGTCCTGTGCGGACAGAGCTCGAGCCTCTCTGCTGCGGGGAGGACCCAGGGCACGAACCACCTGTTCGGTCACCCTGCCGACGTAGTTCTGTCTGCTCCACGACTTCTGACACGAAGGCATCTCTGAGCCCTGCTTGGCTCCCTGAACGCAGGCATTTTCTTCCCTTCTTTTATGATTTTCTCCTGGTGCTCGAGTTTCGGAGCTTTGCCTGGGATGCGTCTGTCTTGCTCGATCGGCCTCCCGAATGCGCACACGGAAGCTTCCGGCAGGTTTGGGAAACTTCCCATCCCTGTGTCTTTGAGCGGTTTTCTAGCACCGAGCCTGCCTGGGACGCGACTCACACGTGAGCAGCTGGCGCCCTCGCGCCCGCGCTGCTCCGGGGCCTGTGTCTCCCCCAGTTCTTTGGATTGTGTCGTGTGTCCCATCTTCCTTCAAGTGTGCTGATTCCTTCTGTCGCACATCTACCCTTATCCCCTGAATAATGTTCCCGTTTCAGTCATGCTGCTTCTGAAATCCAGCATCTTCCATTTTTCTGCTTTTCATATAATTTTCTATTTATTTATACTGACATTTCCATTGGATTACCACTGTGCCATCGTGCCTTTTTACAAACTGTTTAAGCTACTGTAAAAATTATTTGAACGTATTTATAGATCTGACATTGAATCTTTGTGTCTCAAACACTAAATCTCAAGTCGTGTTCAACCCATGTACCCGCAGTACAAATTGTTCGCTTTTGCCTATGCCTCTTTGCATAACTCACAATTTTAATGAAGATGACTTTTTTTTCATTTGGAGAAAAACAGCTAATTTATTATTTTAAATTATTTTATTGGAGGAAAACCAGAAACTTGATATTTTAGATAATATAGTGATACTCATTCTCCCATCCCATATAGAGCTTGTTAAAAGCTAAAATTTTTAAATCCTGATTGTTTCAAACACGTGGATGGATTGAAGCATGTTTATGAAAATGCTGACAGCTTTATGCTCAAGTTGCATTTTACTTCTGATGTTCATGATGACGGAAACGGTCTCGTAAGCGCTCATAACCCGCTTGCGTTATCGCACAGTTACTAATGTTTTCCACGTCGTCTTGGAGCAATATTAAATCCTGGGGGAACTGACTTCAGAACCAGACCAGTGGCTCCTCAGAGAATTTCACATCTAGAAATAATCAGTGCTGATCATAACTGATAGAAGGAGAAAAAGACAGCCTTTACTGCAGTATAAATATGTTTGTAGCAAATACTAACATCAAGGCAATTTATCAGATACAAGGAATACACGAGGGCCTTAATATTGCACTACTCTCGGTCCCATAAAAGCAACTTACATCTGAATATCAAACATCGTCAAGAGAATTTAGCTGGTAAAACCACACACATTTGAAAGGGCTTCAGCTGCTGCGACTGCGACGTTTTTCTCTTACCCCGAGAGCCCCCTAGTGGAAGGAAGGTCATCGGGCTCAATCTGCAGGAAAAATAACCCGGCTTGAAGAATTCTCATTTTATTTTCTATGAATATAAAACATGGGCTTGAGACCTGTCGAGGAGAAGCAGCTAAGCTCTAGCTTCACTGGTGTTAAGTCAACAATATATTTGCTTATCAAATGTCTGGATGCCGATGAATAAAATAATAAAAACAGACATCTTTTTGAACTAGAGACACTGCCATTGCAGACAAGCATAAAATGACAGTGACCTTTTAAAACTGTTTTATACCTTTCATTTTCCTAGAAACCTGTAAGTTGTAGGTTTATGGGGCTTTTCTTAAAGGCATTGAGTTCATGGCATTAAACTTTCTCCCACATCATGATTCCTGCTGATAAAGAGACTTAAATTTCCTGCTAAAATGGTTCTCTGACTGTTTCTTGTCTTTATTTTTACCGGCTATTCTGGAAACGAACAGACAAAGGTGACTGCAACCCCCACATCTGCCTGCAGGTAGCCTCCTTCCAGCCCCAGCCTGGTGCCCTGCTGCCCACAGGGACAGAGCCAGGCAGGAGCCCTTCGGAGCAGCTCTCGGCGGCTTCAGCGTCTGTCTGCTCGGGGGCAGCAATCTTCTCTCCTGAGCTGAGTGAAGAAGAGACCGCTTGACAAGCAAGCTCCAGCGCGCTCCTCTGCGGGACAGGCCCCAGGACGGGGCGCCTGCTGTCCCCGGGTGCAGGTCAGCCGGCGAGCGCACAGGCGCTCTGAGGGGCTGGGGCGAGCGTCGAGCGCCAGCACTGTGGCCGCTGAGCAGACGGCCTCAGGAGCCCCCTGCTTCCCGCCACCCGCAGACCCCTTCCGAGACCCCTGCAGGCCGCCTGGGCCCCAGCTGCGGTCACGGCGCCCTGGGGTCTATGACTGCGCAGCGCCGACTAGTCCTCCTTCCCTGCCTTCACCGAGTCCCAAGTCACAGGCCAACTCAGGAGACAGCAGGACGAAGACACCTGCGCAGGCGGGCCGGCCCAGGGACTGGCTCAGAGGTTCCCCGTGCAGAGCTGGCTGCCGCACAGACGTCCCCCTCGGGGAGTGGCCACCAGCCGCATCCTCCACAGAGGACCTGCTGCACGTGCTGGGGCTGCTGGACCAGCACTCCCGGCGCCGCGCGGCCACCCCGGGGCCCCTCTCCCTCCGTCTGGTGCTGGTGTCTGGGCAGCACCTTCCCGGGAGTGGCCCTGACTGCCTCCCAGGTCTCCGCGATCTGCAGACTGAGGTCTCTGCACCCGTCTGTCTGCCGTCTGTCTGAGCTGCTCTTCCTCCCTGCTGTGGCCGACGAGCCCAGGGACCCGTCTGGTTCATGAAGCTCCTACAGCCAAAGGCGGCGCAGGCGGGACAGGAGGGGCTGCAGGCGTCGCCCAGTGGGCGTGGACGGCAGGTGCTGGTCGTGGGCCTGGGGCTACAGAGCAGCCTGACGGGCGAGGAGGGAGGGCAGGGCAGCAGCCAGGGCTGCCCGCGAAGGCAGGTGAGGCGCTGGTCTCCCACGCAAGGGGCAGCGGTGAGGTCGCGTCCGCGGCCTGGAGGCTACAGTTTTCCAAGTCCTGGACGTGAAATGCGGAGGGAGCGCAATCTCTGGGAGCATGTCGATAGCTCCGAGGGGAGGTCAGCGTCTGGCAGGGACGGAGAAGCCTGCGTGCGGGACCCCCGGCTGCTCCGTCTCCCCGGCCTGCTCTCGTCCTCTGCCAGCCACGCTGGGGCCTCTGAAACGTCAGCCTCCGCCCGCCCCGCCCCCAGCACTCTGCCCGCAGATGTAATTCAGCCCCAGCAGCTCTGCTCTGGGCTGAAACCACAGCCTCAGTGGCAGACAGACGCTCGCTGCTCCCTTGCGTGGGGCCCGGGAGCCGGGCCCAGCACACACCTGCCTGTCTGCCGGGCAGGACAGCCTCGCCTGGGGGCCGGGCGGGGAGAGCAGGCGGGCCTGTTCCTGGCCTGGGGAGGACTTACGAAGACCGGGCTTGCGCGGGGCTGGCGCTGACCAGGGGCCCATAACTGGTGTCTCCACAACACTTTCCAAGAGCAGAACAGAGGCAGGACGAGGGTGATGACACGACAGGGTGACGCTAGTCACCGTGGGGCTGCCTGGTCACTGTGGTGGTTGGACAGTGCTCATCTTCACCACTGCCACCAGCCGGCCAGCAGTGCTGAGCGTGTCCTGTGCCCCCGCCCTGCGTCCTCCTCCTGGGCCCTCGCCCACGCCGCGTCCTCAGCGAGCGCTGCCAGGGCCTCCAGCCAGCTGCCCCCTTGCGTGCTGCCCGGCTCTGACCAAATTCGCTTGCTCCTCCAGCTCTGCTCATGTGACCGCACCTGCTGGCTCGCTGCTCCAAAGCTGACCCGTCCCCGTCTTGGGACGTGCGTCCCTGCAGTTTCCGGAGGCTTCCAGGACCAAGTGCCCTTGGCCGCAGCGTCACTTCTGGTTTCACTCATGGCCCCGGCTCTACTGGCCCTGGCTGGAGCCCGCCACTGCCTCTGCTGCTGCGCCGGATGGCCGCTCGGGGCCCCCCGTCTGCTCCAGCCCCGGTCAGCATGAGGTGCTTGCTCCCACCCGCACAGCCGGGCGCTCTGTCCAAATAACCCAACCTGATGGGGTTGCTGTCTGTCCCTTAGTGCCGCCCACTGTCCTTCTTAGTCCCCTGTCCTCGCAACTGTCCCTAGATCACCCCTGCCCTTCTGCAGCTCGGCTCTGCCCTTCCCGGGGCCAGGGTCAAGGTCAGGGTCAGGGCCAGGGCCAGGGCCAGGGCCAGGGCCTGGGTCAGGGTCAGGAGGGTCAGGGTCAGGGCCAGGGCCAGGGTCAGGGCCAGAGTTAAGGTCAGGGTCAGGGCCAGGGCCAGGGTCAGGGTCAGGGTCAGGGTCAGGGTCGGGACCAGGGCTGGAGGCCTGGCCACCCCTCCTGTCGGTGACAAAGCGCCCAGCCCCTCAGAACCCTTCCAGTGGCCGTCTCGGGATGCGCCTCACGCACCCTGGCCTCCCCGTGGTCCTCACGGTAACAAGGAGACCGTGTCTGATGCCTATTTGAGGCTTCACACCATTTGGCCATCATGTTGAAAAGCTATTCAATATCAACAGGCTGTTACTTTACACGAAAGACACCTCAATATATTACAGGAAATGCTGCTTCCTACGAGATGCTTCACGCTGTTTCAGAAGAGGGTTCATGACAATGAGCCTGAGTCCCCTGAGGACCCGCAGGGCCTGCTCAGCCCTCACTGTCTGCAGCTTCAGTCAATACAGGGTGAGGTTTAGTATATTTTCCGGAGCCTCATATGCTTACGTCCCTAGAAAAATTAAGACTCCGTTTGGGACCGGGACACATTTTTCTGGGAGGCAATGCAATCGGAACGTGCATTTTGTCAGTGTCCCCAGCCAGCAGATGGCAGTAAGTTCATATAATTTTCAAGTAAAAATCTACTTTTTCCTTTGTGATCAATCTGAGCTGAAGCTGCCTTTTTTCCAGATGCTTCCACATTACGTGTATTCCAGCTAATGTTCCTGCTGGAATGCCACAGTCCCAGACGAGGCTCAATCGATTGCATGATTCGTCAGTATTCCTTCAGTTTCCATTCCTGGGAGCAAAATTAAATGATTAAAACCCACTTACCTCCCCACTCTGCAATATTTACCATTAGTGTCTGCACACAATCTTATTATCTGTCGAAACAAGCAGTTGGGCTTGTACCCAACAGCGCACGTAGAGCTGTTCCTAAATCCTTGTTTTCTCGGGGAGGGGATTCGGGCTCCGCTCTACGGAGCTACCTTACACAAGACTTGGGGAGAGAGCTCTCCTGTGCATCGAGAGATCAGACAGCCCTCTGGTCTTTCGCTGCTAGAGATGACATGATGCTCAGTTTTGACCGGGAGTTGTGATAAAACAGTTAGTGAATGTTTTCTCACACATGCAGGGATGACGTGGAGGCTGCATTCTGAAAACACTTGCTCCCTTTGAGCCGCGGAGGCCCACATGCAGTTCCAGCTCCACATCGGACCGGCTCTTGCCTGGGGTGTCTGCAAGTCATCCCTGCTTCTCAGCTGCAAAGAGAAGCACTGAACCCTAAATGCTAGCACTTATCAGCCTCTCATTCACGCTTTATTTTCCTCTCATCTGCATGGCTTCCTCGGTAGATGGGATTTGCTCTTTTAGACTGGTTGCCAGTTTAACTTGAATTAACTACTTTTTAATTTTCAACAGCCAGGTTTCTTTGTGTGTCTGCTTACCTTGTGACCAGATGCAGAATGTCATACTTTGAGCCTGTCGGTCTGATCAGTGACATCACTGTCTTAACTGTGTACTTCTGGGTCCTGTAGGGCTTGACATGCTCCTGAGATAGCTGTCTGACTGCGAGTGTGTCTGTGCACATTGAAATGAAGACAACATCAGTGGAGGGTGAAACAGAATGGGTACGTCGTTAGCTAGGAGGAAAATGCCTCGTGAAGACTTCACAAGAAAGAAAAGAGACACAGGAGGGAGAGCCAGGTTCCCGTGAGACCCAAAGAGCCGGGGAGCGGACACTAAGGCCCATCACTGTCTGTTCCGTCACCAAAGTGGCCAAGAGGGGAAGGCACAGTGGCCCGTTTACAGGAGTCACAGTCAGAGGGGGTGGAATTCATAAACACATACATTTCAGATCTATCCAGGATCCTAACAAGAAACCTGCAGTCGGAACCCTTGATTAAACCTTAGAAAATATAAAGTCTTAATGCAGCTTGAGAGAAAATACCATTGTCTTTTTATCATCTTATTTTTTATTATTATTGAAGGGATATTGCATGTCGACATTAACTTGTTTTGAGGTCTGCGTAGCGGTGTTTTTACATTTGCAAATAGCATAGTAGATTTGTTAATATCCCCCTTTTTATTTCTACCTTTATTTACAAGTAATGCCCTTCATCCCATTTTCCCCACCCCTCCTTGTCACTTGGGTGCCCCCTGATTTGCCTTTTTGTCCCCACCACTAAGAGCCCATAGCTGTTTGGAGTAATGTTCTCCCTCCCCACTTTCCCACCCATTTTAGTGTTAATTTATGATATTCATTTGTTTCTATCTCTGTACACGTCATCTGAGTGCTGTCATGCGATGTCTGTCTTCTAGCTTATCTCACTCAGCATAGTTCTCTCCAAGTCCATCCGTGTCAGTGAAAACGGCAGAGTCTCTCCCTTTTGATGGCTGCATAGTATTCCACGGTGTATGTGAGCCGTGTGCTCTTCACCTGCTCCTCTGCTGACGGGCACTGAGGCAGTTTCCAGCTCTCAGCCATCGTGAGTTGGTTGCAGTGAACATGGGGTGCGTGCATCTCCCTGGGTAAGTGTTTGTGTGTCTTTAGGGTAAATGCCCAGTAGGGGAATAATTGGATCACATGAAATTTCCATTCTCAGCTCTTTGAGGACTCTCCTTCCTGCTTTCTAGAATGGTCGCACCACTTACATTCCCCCCAACAGTGAACCGTCTTTTAAAAAAGGCTGAAAGCTGGCTTCTCAATAGTGAGCAAGAGAGTCATCCTGCGGTGTAAGGTGACTTAAAACCCTGAGGTAAAAACACTTTCATCTTATACTTCTAGACTCAAGGAAAAAGATGATCATTAAGACACACTCTCAGGCCATACCGATGGAGAGTGTTTGCAATGCTACAAACATGTTCAATGTGCTCCGGAAAAAAAGAGGAGCCAGACGGGGGTCTGGGACACAGACGTGATGGCCACTGAGGAAGTGGAGACCAGAAGGCAAGCTGGGGATGACACGCGTCATCCGTGGCACAAATAGAAACGGCTGCTGAGACCAGTGACGAGTTCAGAACGTGGAGCCAGAGACGGTTCCAGACACAGCCCTGCCAAGAACCACTCCTCTGGCGAACTGGCCTGGCGATGGAGCCTGGAATCAGGAGACAGAACGAAGCGGCTGCACCAGGACGCGCCTCCCGGAGCGGCTGCTTGTTCAAGCCGTCTCTGTCCCTGCGTGGGACGCGAAGGACGCGTACGAGGAGGCCCGTCCTGCGTGCTGTCAGCTCGTTCTGCCCAGGCGCAGTGCTGCAGACTCGGAGCCGGAAATCCAGGCGAGGCCGTGTTCCCGCCGGCGCTGCCGCAGTGTGGACAGGGCCCTCGCCTGGGAGAGCAGGACACTTTCTCGCCCTGAACCCTCGCTCTGCTTCTCCCCTGTGACCCTCTGCATGCACACATCTCCCTCAGATGCTGGACTTCCCAGGAGCCTCTTCAGCTCTTTACTTCCAGTCTTGTGCACACAGTGCCTTGTATGAGGCAGATTCTCGATGCGTATTTTTCATTGCATCGAACTGAGCTGGGAGCTTTCGCGAATACTCTGCCTTCACAGAGCCCTGAACCAGAAGCTTAGAAGGCATTTGTGATGGGTACGTTTAGTGATTGTTAGTGTGTGTGAGACAAATGGTTTATCCTTTAGCTTCTTTGGGAGTCCACCTTGTTTTTAGAAACCTAGTACTTTCAATAAGAGTCAGCAGAATAGCTCATATAGAAGTACTCCATTTACTGACAATGGCCGTAAAAATGACGGTAATGATGGTGATAATGCAGTGGTGGTGGTGATGGTGAAGATGGTGATGATGGTGGTGGTGGTGATGATGATGGTGGCAATGGTGGTGGTGGTGGTGGTGATGGTGGTGATGGTGATGATGATGGTGATGGTGATGAGGGTGATGGTGGTGGTGGTGATGGTGATGGTGGTGGTG
>RJWH01005575.1:0-73412 GCA_004363575.1 Solenodon paradoxus | reverse complement strand
CCGCCGTCCGAGCGAGATCTCCCCAGGCCCCGCCTTCCCGCCGCCCGAGTTCGCTCCCAGGACCAGTCCCCCGCTGCCCGCGATGCTCTCCGATTACCCACCTGGTGCCTCGCGCTGTGGCTGTGCCGCTGTCCACGCGGATGTCCGCACTTCCGTGCTGCTCCTCCGCCGCAGACCCGCCCGTCGATCGGACCTATTTCCGTCGCAGGCACATTCCTCCCCGGAAGCCGCCTAAGGAGGCGCACCCGCCTGCGGGGCTCGACGTTACTTGGCAACCGGGAATCCGCCGTGACACTATTGGCTGTTTTGCGGCCAGTGGGCGGAGCTTACGCCTGCCCCGCGCGGGCGTTAGAGCCAAGGCCCGCCTGGGAGGAGCCTGCGCCGGCCGCGGACGCAGGCAGGAGTGAGCTCGTTCTGGGGGCGGGGCCAAGCCCGGGGGGGCGGGGAGCGTAGCGGGCGCCGCCGGCCGTCCGTTGAGAGGCGGGGCCTATTCCGGAGGTGCGGCCCGGGACTCCGAGGGCGCCGTTGGTTGGTGCCCGGCGGACGGGGTGGGCCATGGCCCTGCTGCTGTGCTTGGGGCTGACGGCGGCGCTGGCCCAGGGCTGTCTGCACTGTAACGGCAACTTCTCGGAGAAGTTCTCCTTCTACCGCCACCACGTGAACCTCAAGTCCTGGTGGGTGGGCGACATCCCCGTGTCGGGCGCGCTGCTCAGCGACTGGAGCCAGGACACCATGAAGGAGCTGCACCTGGCCATCCCCGCGGAGATCAGTGAGCCCGGCGGGGACCCCGGCAGGCGCCCGCGGCCCCGCTCCCGATCGCTCACCGCCGCCCCTCCCGCCCGCAGCCAGGGAGAAGCTGGACCTTGTGGCGGAAGCCGTGTACCAGAGGATGGACCAGTTGTACCAGGGCAAGATGTACTTCCCGGGTAAGGGGCGGCCGCCACGCGCGGGAAACTGAGGCCGGGCCAGCCCGCCCTCTCGCGGCCGGCCCCGGTGACAAGCTTCCTCCTGCCCGGCGCCAGGTTATTTCCCCAACGAGCTGCGGGCCATCTTTCGGGAGCAGGTGCACCTCATTCAGAACGCCATCATCGAAAGTGAGCCTGGGAGGGCTGGGGAGGCCGGGCGCCCGCGAGCTCGGCCCGCAGCCTCCCTGGCGGGGCCCCGGGGCGGCCGCTCAGAGGCCGCTCTCAGCGCTGTCCCCGCACAGGCCGCATCGACTGCCAGCGTCACTGTGGTGAGTGCGCCCCGGTGCCGGCCGCGGGGGCGGCGGTGGAGCGGGCGGAGGCGAGGGAGCCCGGCTTCTGCTGGCTGTTGCAGGCATCTTCCAGTACGAGACCGTCTCCTGCAGCAACTGCACGGACTCGCACGTCGTGTGCTTCGGCTACAACTGCGGGTAGGTTGTGCGGGCAGCGGGGGCGGCCGGCGGTGCTCTCCGGAGGCCCCCCCGCCCACTGGCCCTCTGCCCCCCGCAGGTCCTCCAGGCAGTGGGAGAAGGCGGTGCAGGGCCTCCTCCTCTATATGTGAGTCCCGGGCTGGGCTCAGGGTGGGGCCGGGACTGAGGTCTTGGGCCCCTGACTCCAAACCCATTGTTGTTGTAGAAATAAGTGGCACAAGTAAGTCCCCCACCCTGAACCAAAGGCACTTGTCAGGCGTGGGCACGCCCTCAGGGGTGAGTACGGGGCACCAGGAGCTGGGCCTGCCGGGCCAGCCCTCCCGGCACCCTTTTGAGGGTCCCAGCTCAGCTGGCGGGGGTCGGGGAGCTCACCCTGGCTCAAAGGAGCCCAGCTGGCTGCCTGCTCCCAGGGCGGGTCCCGCACCATCGGCCCCAAGGCTCCAGGGCTAACCAGGCCCTGTCGTGTCTTTCAGAGAGGATAACACCACGAGGTAAGGCTGCCTCTCTGGAGCCCTGGCCTGGCCTTGTGATGGGAGGGACTGGCTTCCTGCCTGTAGGGGTGGGACACGCCGGACATCACCTGGCACACGCTCTCGAGTGGTCTCCTGAATAAACCTGCTCCTCTCCTCCCTGGACACTGGGCACAGAACCACTCCAGCCTTGTGAGTGATGTCCATTCGCGGCAGCCCCAGTTCAGGGGAGCCCCACCGTGCAGGGAGTCGGTAGGCAAGACTGAGATGTCCTGTCTCCCCACAGCCTTGTATCACCGAGCTTCACGTGTCTGGAGCCCCGGCACCTGGCCAACCTCACGCTGGACAACGCCTCGGCGTGCCTGACGCAGCACTGACCGGGCGGGGCCGCGCCGCCGCAGCAGGGGGGCGGGTTTGTACATATCTGGGTGCTCTGGAGGGAAGATTAAATGTGATTAAATGACCGGAGCATCCTCATCAGGTGGTGGCAGGGGAACAAGCGGGCCCTGGGTCACTGACAGCCAGAGACTCACCCCTGAGCACAGTGGACACACTGTGTCTGGTGTCCCGAGCCCAGGACCAGCCAGTGTCTGCAGACACGGTGACTCTGGCCACGAGGGTGCAGGGGGTGGTACTCAAGTCAGGTTGGTGTGTCTGTGTGGGGGGTGTCTGCCTCCTCACCCTCCAGTGGGAGCTGAGGCTTCCGCCCAATCTGGTGCGTCCCTGTCCCCCGCCATGGCCACAGGTGTGGGGAGTTAAACTCATGGGGTAGCCGGCTGCATCTGCTCCACGACTCACACCTCTTAGAAAGGATTTGGTGGTGGACCCCAAGGAGCCCCCTGGGGGCTGGCTCTCCGGCGCACTGTGACAGCCTGCGGGGCCCTGAGCAGCCAGACGGTGCAGAGGCCAGGCCGCGTGGTGCCCCTGTGGGGCGGCGGGCAGCAGGGGGTGGCACATGAACTTGGGCGGGAGACCCAGCAGGTAAACATCCGTTCTGCAAGTTTATTGGATCATCCTGACACCATCGTGACAGCAGCGTGATATGTCTCCTTCAGACGGGAATGTCGACAGCAAAGAGGCTCTTAGGGAGCACGTCGTACGGTTTCGGGCTCTAGGGTCATGGCACAGGGTTCCCTAATAGGTTACTCTACATGCTAAAGTGACGGTTTTCACCAAAAGGAAAAGCTGAGGCGCCACCGAGGAGTCATCTCTGAGGAAGTCCGGTCTCACGGGCAGGCTGGCCAGGTCCCCCTCTGCCCACGTGGCGCAGGTCAGCGGCTGGCCACGCTGGTGCCGTGAGGCCGGGCCCTGTGGCGCGGTCACTGATGAGGCGGCGCTCTGGCACGCACCCCACACGACACCCAAACAGACAGAGACACACTCCCATAAACGGGACGAATGAGACTCCGGAGGTCAGCCCGCTGCGGGCGGGAGGCAGCTCGGTGGACAGCAGCTTGCGCCGCCCCCTGCCAGGCTCCAGGAGACGCGACCGTGTGGGGAGGAGACCCGGGGTGCCGGCGGGAGCGCGGTGTGGACGACTTCACAGAAGCGGACACGCGGTGCCTGCCCTGCCTGGACGCCGCCCGGGCCCGGTGGTCACGGCAGCCGCCCTGCCGGAGCCGTGCTAGGGGCCTGGAGTGGGCGCTGCCGGAGAACGGACGGAAAGTCGGAGTGAAGGTGACAGGGCAAATCCACGCAGCACACGACCTCAGATGGGACGGACGCCAGCGGCTCGCTCCATCAGCACGCGGCCAGCGTGGCCTTCATCTCCTCCAGCACGTTCCCCAGCAGCGTGCCGTCGCTGCACTTCCCGTCTACTGACACCGACCTCTCGCCCTGCGGGACAGCGGCTCAGTGCCCAGGGCGGGGACCAGGCCTACTCTGCGCGCGGCGGGCGGGCGGGCGGGAGCTCACCTTCTTCAGCAGGAGGCAGACGTGATGGCCCTGGATGGAGCGGCTGTACATGGAGGCACAGGAGTCCACACGCTCCACCACTGCAACGGAGGGCGGCGCCGTGGTCACCACGGGCCGGGCTGCTGGGCCAGCGGGAGCCCGCAAGAGCAGCCAGGGCCCCCAGACCCTTACCGGAGAAATGGTGGTGAAAGCAGATCTTTGCCAGAAGGTTCTGGAAGGACATGCTGATGCCGTCGACTTTGATGGAGCCCACGCTCAGGTCGCCAGACTCCAGGAGCTTGGCAAAGGCGTCGCTGCGGGACGGACACATAACGGGGAGGCTGACGGCAGGGGGCACGGCCCCACCCAGTCCAGGGCGCCCCCTTCCAGGGAGGTGGCTTCAGAAGACTGCTGGGCTGAGTGTGTCTGGCGCAGCGCACAGGACAGGGGCGGGAGAGGGGCAGCTGTGGACTGGTCCCGGGTCAGGCCCCAGGACTGGGGGCCCAGGACAACGGCGCACCTGTAGCAGGGTGTCGTGACCAGGTAGGAGGTGCAGCTGAAGTGCAGCCTGAAGTCCAGCTTCTCATGGGTGGAGCCCTCGGCGGTCTGCGGAGTGGGGTGGGCGGAGACTGGGGCGGGGCCCACACGGGGGGGGGGGGGGGGGCCCCCCGGGGGGGGGGGGGGGGGCGGCACCCACAGGGGAGCGGGCGGGGCCCCGACAGGCCTGGGGGCTACCTTGGCGATGAAGGACAGGGTGCCCTTGAGCTTCTGGGCCATGAGGATGCTCTGCATGGTGAACACGAACTGGGCTTCGTTGGAGATGCCTGAGGGCGGAGCCAGGACCTGAGCCAGGGCCAGGAGGTGCCCACTCCAACGTGCCCCCACCACGTGCTCCCCGGCCTGCAGAGCCGGCCCCTGGGCGGGCGCTCACCCGGGGGCAGCTGGAAAGGCACGGGGACGCCGTCGTGCACGGAGGAGCCCTCTGGCCGCGCCAGCCTGGCGTTGAGCGAGTCCAGCACGTTGAGCTCCATGTTCTTGAGGAAGCAGTCGCTGTGGTTCTCCAGGACGACAGACACAGTCACCTGGCTGTCCTTCTGCAGGCCGCCCTGCACGTCGTAGGTCTGCGGAGCCAGGCGGGTCAGGGTGCAGGCAGAGCCCCTCCCGCGTGGCCTGGAGCTGAGCTGAGCTGTGCTGTGCTGTCCTGTCCTGTCCTGGGAGGACGTGTCTGCGGCCACAGCTGCCCACATGAACAGCAGAGCCCAGCGCAGCACAGGTCAACCCGCCAGTCCTGTGCCCGCCGGGGCCCGGGCCCTCGTGCTCACCATCTTGACGTATGAGTTCTCAGCCAGGAGGGAGTAGCTGGACATGGGCTGCAGCAGAGGGAAGAGGTGAGCCTGGGCCAGCGGCTGCCCCGCCCCACTGCGGGCCCGTCCTCACCGGGAGAGGCTCCTCCTCCTCCTCCTCCGGCGTCCCGTTCTCCACCGGCTCCGCCGCCTGGCTGGGTGGCTGCTGCTTCTTGGATTTCTTCTTGTCTCTGGATCGCTCCTTCTCCTTCCTGTGCTTCTTCTTCTTGGGCTTGGGAGACTTCTGAGAAGACGCGAGCAGTCAGGCTGCACCCGCGCGGAGCGTCCCCGCACACACAGGAGGGCCCTGACCCCGCGGCGCTCAGGGAGACGAGTCAGACATGCGGGCCCCACAGGCAGACACATGCAGGAGACCCTAGAACGAGGGTGGGCTGGGGCGCCAGGCTGGGGGCGGGGGCTGCCTTAGTGACAGAAGGTTCTGGAACGGGGCAGAGGTTCCAACAGCCCCCATGAAGGCACACAGATAAGGAGCGCTGCTCTGTGAAAGGGTATCAGCAGCAGACCAGGCAGCAGTCGTGACGGGACGAGGCGGCACCCTCACCTGCTCGGGGTCGCGCTCCTCCTCCTCGTCCTGCTCCCCTCTCTTGGGTTCCTCATGCTCTCCCTTAGGGGCACCAGCATTCACCCCGGCCTCGTCCTGCAGGGAGCAGGCGATGGGCACAACCTGCAGTGACCCTCCTGCAGCCACCATGCCCGCCCACCCCCCCAGGAGGCAGCCGCGCAGCAGGGACACAGCTCGGTGCCGCAGCCATGGCCTGGGCGAGACTGCCGGGACGGGACGGACCGGACCGAGCCGGCTGCTGGGGTAGGGCTCCTAAGGCCCGCATCTGGAGAGCAGCGGCTGGCGGCAAGGACGGCAGCCTCTTACTGTGCAGGGCGCCGGGGCGGAGGGCGGCGGCGTGGTGGGCAGCCAGAAATCCAGGTCCGCGCCCTGAAACCGACGGGCACGGTCTGAGCCAACGGGCAAGGGTCATGGCGCAGCGCGTCCCGGGCACAGCCGCACGCACTGCCCGCCCACACCGCCGGGGCTGCGGCCCAGAGCAAGCGGGCGCTGCACACACCTTCTCTTTCTTCTGCCCCCGCTCCTTCTCTCTGTGCTTCTTGTCTTTCTTCTTGGGTTTCTTGCTCCTCTTCTCCACGGCAACACCCTCGTTCTCGGGGGGCTTGGCCGTCTCAGGGCGCCTGTGCTTCTGCACGGGCAGCTTTTCGCTGTCGGCCAGGGGCCTGGGCGAGGGGCCAGGTCAGCAGAGGCCCTGTTGCTCCTCCTCCCGCCCCTGCCTGGGTCACGTGGCATGTGAGGGCACAGGTGGGGACCCCGCTGTGGCCGGGGAGCCCAGCAGGGCAGCTGGAGTTGGGGTTCAACCGTGGGTCCCCTGAAACCAGGCCACGACCCAGGCCCCGCACAGGCAGGCAGTGCCGCAGGGTCAGCAAGTGGAGAGTGCCGGGTCTGTCCCCTCCCCAAGGTGCCCCCAGGCCTGCGGGACACTTTGTCCCACAGCCCAGCGGCGGGGGCTGCCAGCCGACCAGTCTGACCCGTGCGGGAGTCCTCGCTGCTGCTGGTGGGATCTCCCGACACCACCCATCTGTTTAAGGCTTCCAGCTGCCTCCATCACATTTTAATTCCATGCACGGCAATTGAGATGGAGCCCGGCTCCGGCTGAGACGGAGCAGGTAGGCATGTGCACGCGCTGCCAGGCGAGGCCAGGGGACGGGGCCAGGCGCGGTGCCGGGTCTGCCCTTGGTTGGCGGACACATCACTTAGCGAGGTGGCGCAACCGGGAGGAGGCATGGGCACTCACCTGTCCAAGTCTATGTCCAGGGCCCTGTAGGGGTCGCTGGGGTCCCTGTCGTCCCCATCCTCATCGCTGGGCAGAGCGTTCTGAGGGGACAGGACTGTCACTGGCGGGCTGGCCCGGACGTAGCCTGGAGCCCCGTAGCGCGAGGGCCGGCCCCGCGCTGACCTCGGGCATCTCCTCGGTGACAATGTCCACCCGCTGGGCAGGGGCGACGTCCTCATCACTCTCCGTGTGCAGCGAGCTGTGGCGCCGCGCCCGGCCCCCCTTGTCCTTCCTCTTCCTCCGTCTCTTGTCCTTCTCCTGCCGCTGCCGCTGCCGCCGCTCCTCCTCCAGCTTCACATACTGGTCCGACATGGGCAGCCCTGCAGCGGGTGGGCAGGTGGCACTGAGACGGGGCCGGGGCAGGCAAAGGCGCAGGACACAGGACACCCCGCATCATGCTGTGGCCGGGGCCCGGGGCACCTGCCTGGCACTTTGAGGGGCACCGAGAGGTCAATCCGCACCACGGGGATGTGCTCCACGCCCGGCGTGTCCTGGTACCGCTGGAACAGAGCGAGGTGTCACTGCCCGGGCTCCCCGAGGACTGAACCAGTGTGGTGGGGACAGAGCTGCCGACATGTCAGCGCGAGTCAGGGCAGCGACGGGCCATCACAGCAGATCTACGGGACAGGGACGGGAGCAGGAGGGGGCCCTACCTTCTGGGGAGACGGAGAACTTTTGATGTAGAAGGGGTTGTTGGCCTGCTCTTGCTTCCGCGCCTCCCGACGCTGCAGGGATGGGGGTGAGGTCAGTGGGCAGGACACCCCCATGCGGCCAGCCCCGGGAGGGCTGACCCGACCCTCAGGGCAGTCCTGTGGCCGCCCACCGGCGCCAGGGCTCACCCGGGCCAGCTCCTCCTCGTCCACCTCGGGCGGCCGCTGCCGGGCGTGCCGCTGCTCCTCGTCATGGAAGACAGCCTTGGGCCTCTCGTCCTCGGACTCGCTGTCCGAGGGCGGCTCGTTGATCCAGGCGTCCAGGTCCAGCCTGCCAGACAGCAGCTCAGAGCGCACTCTGCCCACAGGCCCCGCCTGCGCCCACCAACCCTGCAGCCTAGAGCCTGCGGGGGCCAATCCCGGTCACACGACTCACCCTTCAGGAACCGGAACCTTCTTCTGGGCCTTGGGAGCCACGGGGTTTAGCTCCCCGGCGAAGAGGGCGCTCACCTCCTCGGCGACCGGCACGTCCTTGGCCTGGAGCTTCTGCACGTGCTTGACCAGCTGCAGGATGCAGGACGCCTGCGGGCAGCGAGCCCCGGGCGCTCAGGCCAGGCAGACGCCCTGCTGGGAGGGGCCCTCGGAGCGCGAGGGTCGCAGGATGGGGCCCCACGGCCGATCCCCGCAGCTGCCCTCACCCGCTCCTGGACCTCCAGGTCGGCGCTCTGCACGAACTGGGGCAGCCGCTCCACCAGCAGCCGCGTGACCTCCTGGGCGGCCTCCGCCTCGGCCGCCTGCTCCTTCTGCTGCAGGATGGCCGCGTACAGCTTGACCACATTCTGCACGTACACGGCCTGGATGTGGCCCGGCAGGGTGGTGACTCGGGGCCGCAGCATGGCCTCCAGGGTCTGCTGGGGCTCCTGTAGGTGCCTGAGAACAGGAGGTGGTGAGCACGTGCCCCAGGGTGCCAGGGGCCGGGGTCCCCACAGGGCAGCGTGAACTCGGGCTTGGGCGCGGGAAGGCGGCAGGGGCGCCCACTCACTCGGAGAACTCGCCACAGATCCAAGCTGCCGCGTACAGCACCTCGCAGATGCCATTGCGCTGGGTGCTGCTGGTCACCAGGTGCGCGCTGTCGAGCAGGGCGGACATCTGGGACACGGCAAACTTGCGGATGGCTTTCACGCGGATGGCCACGTCCAGCATCTGCGCCGCGATGAGGTGGCCGTGGCGGGTGCCCTCCAGCCGGGTCAGCTCCACCAGGATGCTGATGTACCTGGGCGAGGCTGGGGCCTTCAGCCGCGCCCAGCAGCCCGGGCCCTGGCCGCTGCACCCACCCCGTGCCCGCGCACGCACCACTCGAAGTTGGTGATGTGCTGGTAGTTGGCCTGGCTGCAGATGTCGATGATCTTGGTCAGGAGCTCGTCACGGTAGGTGGTGCCCTCAGCTTTGTCCACGTGGGCCATCAGCTTCTTGACAATCTCCATCAGGTTCTTCTTGGACACCTGGGGCGGGGCAGGGCGGGAGGGCAGGGCGCTGAGTGCGGGCGGGGCGGCGGGGCGGGGCCGAGAGCGGGCGGGGCGGGGCCGAGAGCGGGCGGGGCCGAGAGCGGGCACGCACCATTCCGTACAGGAGGTCCAGGGCCCGCAGCCGGATGGACTCGTCCTTGTCGTCCAGACACTGCAGCACCAGGTCCTTGTGGGCCTGCACAGACTTGGGGTGTGTCCTCAGGATCTTGGACATGGCCAGCAGACCCAGGTACTTCACTGAGGGACGCAGGGACACGCAGTGAGCGTGGCAGAGAGGTCTAGGCCCAGAGCGGCCCCCAGGACCAGCGTCCACCCACCAGCTACAGCCATGTACCGCCCCACCCACGGGCCCCTCACTGGCTGGCCTTCCTGGAACATGTGCCCTGCTGATGCAGACAGAGCTGAAGCCAAGAGCACAGCCACACGGCCACCAACCTCCAGGCAGTGTAGGAAAGGCCCGTGGCGGGAGGACCCGCTCACCAGCTGCCTCATTACAAGCACACCTGCGTGTCTGGGCAGAGGTGACCCGCTCTGAGTGCCAGGCCGCCGTGTGGTTCCCCCTGGGACACAGGCACCGGGATCTCACTGCGCTCCCCACCCCTGCTGCCGCTCCTCCTGGCTCTGTTCCAGGACCTCACTGCGTCCCACTGCCAAGGCTGGCGGCGGGTGGCCGAGTCTGCAACGCCCCACCACGCGGCCAGACACAGCAGGGCTCTCTGGGCGCAGAAGACCGTCGCTGGGAGGGAGGGAGTGGGGACACAGCGGCCCCTCCTCTTGGAAGGAGCCCTGCCCCCAGGGCCTGAGGCAGGCCACTCACAGTTCTGATCCGAGTCCTCTATCAGAATCCGCAGCTTCTGCACACAGAGCTGCGGGAGGAGGCGGCAGTGACCACCGGGATCGGCGGCCTGTGCCCGCCCTGCCCCCGCGCCACAAGGGGTCTGCCCTGCGGGACGCACCTGGATGCTGGCACTATGGTTGGGCATGCCGGACGACAGGGAGATGAGAACTGAAAGAGAGGGGCGGTCAGAGCGCATGCACACACACCCACCGCAGTACCCGGCCCGGCCAGCGGCAGGACGTCAGGCAGAAACTCCCCGACACCTGTGCAGGGAAGGGCCAGCAGCATGAGACCGCTCTCCCCAAAGGCTGGTTGTGAGCTGGATTTGGGGCCCCTGCCACCCCTGGCCCTCACCTGTCTGCAAACTCGGGGTGTGTGGGGAGGCCGAGCAGCCCCTGGGGCTCACCTGCGATCACAGTGTTCACACACTCATACAGAAGAGACATGGCCGACGTGCTGGAACAGAAGACAGGTGCTGCTGCCCCGCCCCGCCACACCCTCCCCGCCACACCCTCCCCGCCACACCCTCCCCACAGGCTGCTGGCACTGGACCTCACCCTGCGTCCCAGGCCCTGGCCCCGGTGAACCTCCAGACTTTCTGACAGGGGCCACAAAACACATTTCCTCCGCACGGACGTGGCCCCACTGCCCACTGCAGGCTCTGTGAGCACAGCCTGGCGGTCCCAGGGGAGGGGACTGCGTGCCCAAACCCGAGCAAGGCCCACCGGCCTGGGACCAGCGGTTCCTGATGACCCGACAGCACAGCCTGCAGCCCCGAGACCCCACAGTTCAGCCAGAGGCGCCCGAGGCACGTGGTGGCTCCCGGGTGGGCCTGGCCCGGGTCTGTGGCAGAGCCGAGCGCAGTTTTGCGGGAGGGAAGGCCCACGGCGCTACCTGTGGATCAGGTTGGTGAGCGGTTCGATCAGCTTCTTGCCCAGCCGGGGCTCCAGGGGCGTCAGAGCACCAAACTAGGGGAGAAGGCAGCGTCATGCACAGCCGGGGGTCCCGCCAGCGCGCCCTCGCACCCAGGCGCTCCCCAGGGACGTGCCAGTTTGATGATCTTGATGAGGACCCAGTTGTTGGTGGAGGAGGTCATAAGCTTGAAGAAGAGGGGCGCCAGAGACAGATAGTTCTTGGGGTTACGCCTGGCCAGCTCGCAGATGACGTTGACAGCTGCCGACTGGACACCTGCGCGGTGGGGGCCGCAGACCCCAGCCTCAGGCGGTCTCCCTGCGGTGGCTCCCCGCCCACAGTACCCACCTCCCCAAGTGCGAGTCTGCGCACAAGCCCGTCGGGGCCACAGGACGGAGCCCAGCGCCCCGCGCGCTGCGCAGGCAACAGGGACAGGGAGGCCGGGCCCATCCGCGGCAGCGCTCGGGGCGTCCTAACCCTTGTGAACGAACCGGGGTCAGGGTCCTCCAACTTCTCCTTCAGGCGTGGGAAGGCGGGGCGCAGCGACTCGGGGAACCTCAGGAACACCTTGTACATGATCAGCACCGCCTTCTTGCGGATGTACGGCTTGGTGTGCGACATCTGAGGGGCGACGCGGGCTCTCAGCGAAGCAGGCCCGCCCGGCACGTCTTGGACAGCACGAACCTGCCTCCCCACAGTCAGTGGCCCCGGGTCCGCCCCTCCTGGCTGTCCCGGCCCCTCCACCCGGGTGCCACTGTGGCCGCCGAGCCTCGTGGGCCCGCATGGAGGCGGCTGCCTCTCCAACACACACGCACCAGTGTCATGATGTCGTTGGCCAAGTCTCTGGCAAGATCCGGGGTGACGAAGCAGGAAAGACCAGTCAGCGCCACGCCGGTGTCATACTGGCTGGGGCTGCTCAGGTCCTGGGAAGGAGCAGAGGGTCAGTGGTGCTGCTGACGCGTGTCATGTGGCCCCCAGCCCCACCTGGGACATCTCGGGGAGGGCAGAGAAAGGTGAGGGTGGTCCTCGCCACAGCCCAGCTGGGTCACCTGGCTCTCCAGGTGGCTCCCTGCTCAAGAGCCCTGGGCCCAGCACCCAACGGGCACATGGCACGGGCCCCTCCTGCAGCCCCAATGGGAAGTGGACGGGCCTCAGCTTCAACAGCAAGGTCAGCCAGGTGAGGAGAGGCCTGTCAGACACACACTCAGTGGCGACAGTGCCCCCAGGGCGGCCTGGGCCTCTTCTGCGCTGGGGAAAGCGGCTGTGTCGCCTCCTGCCCTGGGGCGCCCACGGAGCCACCCACCACCTGCCTTGCGGATCTGGTTGGTGGTCAGCATGATGACGTCGGTCCCCTCGTGGAAGCACTGGGAAGCTGCCAGGTAGCCGACACGCTGTGGAACCAACACAGGGCTAAGACGCACCGCCCCGGGAAGCCCCCAGCATGCTCTCCCCACCCCCACCCCAGCTTTCAGCCTGCAGGACAGGCATCCCCTGCGGGCTGAGTGGCCCAGGTGTGGACAGGGAAAGGTCAGGTTCAAAACCTAGGCCGGGGAGAGAAAACAGAAACTGAAGCAAACCGCAGGACACCCCAGCGCGCGGTGGGTCTGCGCTGCCACGGTCTCAGCCCTGCTGCCAGGCGATGCCGTCATGTGCAAGGCGGCGTCCTGGGCCGCACCTCCGCCAGGCCTGAACCCTGTACCACAGGCCGCAGCGGCAGACGGCAGGTGGGGCCCGACCGTGGTGGGACCGCGGGCAGGCATCATGCGCCCCCTGGAAAGCCCAGGCCATGCAGGGGCACGTCGGGCTCCAGGGACGGGGAGGGGCTTTCAGGGGACCCAGTAATGACACCAGAGCGGACACCACATGCCGGGCCAGGCCCGGAACGCAGGGCAGCCAGGCAGCTGATGTGAGCGGTTCAACATGCAACAAACACAAGGGTCATGCTTTTCGCATTTTGATTTTAATTTTGATGCTTTTTCCCTTCAGGTTTCCTTTAGCTACGGCAGCATTTCCTGGAGCTGCTCTACCGAGCATGGCCTACTGCGGGAACATGGGCGCTCAGCGCCCACAGCGTCTCAGAGCAGCTGGCTGCCACCAGTCACCCGCACTCCTGATGGTAGACGGGCCAACCCCCGGCCACCGCACGCTGTAGTGAGGGTGTGGCCCTTCTCCAGGGCCCCTCTGCACACAGAGGCCGTCTGGCCCCCGCCCGCCCCTCAGCGGCCCTGCCTTCACCCTCACCTTGAAAGTGAACTTGGAGGCGCTCATGACTTCGATGATGTTGAAGGCGGCCCAGCTGATGTCATAGCCCAACATCTGCAGCTGTTGACAAGGGCACAGGGGCGGTCACCTGGCATACTGTCCCAGCGCGTGCCCGGGTGCCTCATTTCTCTCCGACACCAGGACGCAGGCGGGGGTGGCCACAAACACGGGAGGTGACACCCCAGCAGTGACTGGGTGTGATGACAAGTCCCCCCACCCCGGCCAGCTGTGCACAGTGGCCCACGCGTCCGAGGGACAGAGGGACAGGGGTCGTGGGGCAGCGGGTGGGGCGGGGGCCGTACGTAGGTCAGCTTGCAGACGGCGTTGGCCTTCACGGCGATGTTGTCCTGCTTCAGTTCCTGCTTGATCTCGTCGATGCACTGAGAGATGTACTTCGCCTGCAGGAGACGGCAGACGCGCCACATGGATGGGTGCAGGACAGGAGATGCGCCCCACATGGACAGGTGCAGGAGACACACGAGCCACATGGACAAGCACAAGAGATAGCACACGCGCCACATGGACAGGTGCAGGACAGGAGACAGCAGACATGCGCGCCACATGGACGAGTGCAGGACAGGAGACCCCAGACATGCGCCCCACATGGATGAGCGGAGGACAGGAGACAGCAGACGTGCGCGCCACATGGATGAGAGCAGGACAGGAGACACGCGGGCCCCACATGGACGAGCGCAGGACAGGAGACCCCAGGCACGCGGGCCCCACACAGGACGAGTGCCGAACAGGAGACCCCGGACAGGACGGGCTAGGGGGGCCAGGATGCGGGGTGCTACTGGGGATGGCTGCTTTTAGGGTGACGGAAGGTTCTGGAACTGCGGTGATGGCTGCGGGATGCAGATCACATGGCAGAAAGCGCCGTTAGGGCGCCCCGGTGGAGCAGCGGTCAGGTTAATCATGTCCGAAGGAGCACGGCCACACACCCCTGGGCTCCAGCCCCAGATGTGGGGGAAACCACCAGTGTGAACTAAATTAAAATAAAGCGCTGCTCGCTCCTTTCTTACTATCTGCCTGCACTTTTCCTGTAAGAACAAACAAGCGCAGCCGGGGTAGTGTCCACTCAGGGTGGCGAACCCAGGTCCTGGGATGCACGTGGACTGCACCAGTTGGAGGTGGCAAACCCAACCCCCACTCCAGCAGGAGTAAACCAGTCTGAAGGATCGGAAGTTACTTTAAGTTTTAAGATGCGGATATTACCTTGATCATCTCCTCTTTCACAAACTGCAAACAAGAGAAAGCTCGAGGCCAGAAGGGCCCACCGGCTCCGTGCGAGGGACCAGGCGCTGGTACCCACCGCCCCCCCACGGTGGCCCAGACTGACCCACCACTCGGGCGCACCTCCCTCTGGGTTACCCCGCTCTCCCGCCGACTCTCCGCGCCCAGGCCGTCACTGGAGTCCGGCTGGCTCCCTGGCTCCCCGCGCAAGCATCCCACTTTCTTTCTCTGCGCAGGGGCCTAGGGGCCACCCAGGGCGACAAGCGACACGGGTCCTCTTCTGAGTCCGTCTCCGAGACGGGGCATGCACAACAAGGCCTCCCTCACGCAGGCAGGCCTTTCGGACCCTCACCTGCGCCCGCCTACAGAAGGCACCGCCCTGCAGGGCCGAGGAGCTGCTGTCCCACAGGACGTCGGGGCATCTCGGGGAGGGGCGCCTCGGGCCAGCGGCCTCCCTGGGGAGCACACGCGCCAGGCAGGCTCCTGGACCCAGCAGACGGGTGTCAGGTCACCACAGCGCCCACGGACCATCCAAACCTCCATTACCTGCCGACACCGACCCCTCTAGAAGCGTCCAGTGGTCACCTGGGCCTGGAGCGGGGCTCTGACCCGGGTGCCCCGTGTCCCAGGTCGCACCGCCCGACACAGGCCTTGGGAGGAGCCACAGTGGTTTTATGAATGTTTTTTGACCAGGAGCAGCACAATGGAACAAGCATCCCCATATTGTGGTCACCAGCTTCCAATTACAACTGGCCGCTCAGAGACCCCGACTCCGGCTCCTGGGCACGGGTGACCCGTTCTGCACCCGGCTCTCACCTGTCAGTGACCTAAAAGGGTCGCCTGCACCCAGGGCTGTGGCTGCAAACCATGGGCAGTGCCCAGGTGCTCCCCCAAACACAAACCCAGACACCCCCTGCGGAGTGCTACCTGGGGATACGTGGCCACAGGCGACAGCCCCCTGGCCGGGGTGGGCCAGCACTTCCTACGGGGCCCCAGGACTCTGGCCAGGCGCCCACACCCCAAGGGACCAGCTGACTGCCCCAGACGTCCCTGTCCTGCGAGTGGAGTCAAGCACACGGGCTAACGCAGCGCGAACTCAGGAGGCCAGCACCGCGGACCACCGATTGCCCCCACGCTCCCCTGGAAGAGGGCTGGGGAGGGACAGCAGGCGGGAGCAGCCGGCCGGAGTTACAGGAGAGCGGGCTGCGGGAAGTCCAATGCTGGCCGGCCCGACGCAGCCAGGAAACAGCGGCCAGCAGAGCTCGACGGGGTCACCAGCCCTGGGAGAGTGACCCGGCCTGGTATCCCCAGGCAGGAGCAAAGTCAGAGCGCCCAGCAAACGTCCTCAGGACCCGCAGGGGATCTGGGCTCACGGACGGCACTGCAGGTGGGGGCGCTGGGGACCCCGCAGTGCTGTTGCCTCCACACGGCACGGCCGGCAGGGGAGCAGAGCTCACATCCCCTTCGGTACAGGACACAGGTCAGCACCCTGACCGCACTACAGCCAGCAGAGGACATCAGGCGCTATTAGCTGAGAAGTTAAGGCCACTGGACAGCGGACACTGCTCACATGCCTCCCACGGTCCCAGATTCACGCCCGGGCCCGTGGGAACAACCAAGATGAACAACTAAATGAAATAAATAAACACTTCTCCCTCCTCTTCCCGCCTGTACCTTTCCCTTGAGAAAACAACAACGGGACGTGGAAATCCGACCCGAGGCCGCGCGGGCACAGGCACCCTGGCCTCCGAGCCGTGGCCCTTCTCTTCTGCGAGCTCATCTCGGCTGCTCCCTGCTGGCCCTGGTCTCGAACCCCGGCCCTTGGGCGGTTCCTGGCTCACACCCGGCTCTTCCAGAAGCAGCGGCAGAGGCCAGCCTCACAAAGACCAGCATGCGCCCCGTTCCGGAACCCCATAGGACCCAGGGGGAGGCCCCTCAGCAGCCTGGACCAGTCCTGGGGTCTCCAGATCAGAGACCACGGAACTGGGCCTGTCCCTTTGAAAACGGACTTTCTTTCATTACTTGTTTTTAAAGAAGAGGTGTAGGCAGGCAGGGCGGGGGAGGAAGCACTGACAAACTTAGCTGTTCTTGGCGGGACCCCTCCCACGTGAGCCCCGGCCCCGATGCACGGAGGGAGCGGAGGGAGCGCTTTGTTTAGCGCTTCATCCAGGCTGTTCCCCGCCCCGGGGAGTGGTGGACTGCGCTGCAGAGGACTAGCCCGCCAGGCCACCAGCGGGTCAAACCCCCTTTTGAAAAGCAGCAGGCGCGGGTTCATGGCGAACCTCAGCGGAGCAAAGCCCCGTCCGCCGGCACAGCCCCGCCTCAGCATCCCTGCACGGGGCGTCTGTTTAGGGTGAGCCTTCGCTGTGCCGCCTGCCGTGGACGGTGGGGTTCCCTTGGCTGTCGCAGCAACTTCACCCCCAAACCCTCTGCGAGACCCTCAGTGGCTTGTTCCAGGTTCCCTTGCTGACTCTTCCAGAACGTCGGGCACAACACACCCTTGTTTAACATCCTCGGAAACTGGGACGCGAGGACACCATCCCGCCCAAAGGCTCACTAGGTCGGCGAGTCAAGTTCCCAGCACGGACAGCAGTCGCAAAACATCCCCGAGCTCTGCGCAAGGGCCCAGCGCCCTCCTGCCCCAACCACTGGGGCGTGCTGCACACCGATGCTGTGTGTGCATGTGCCCCCTTCACCCGTCCACTCCAAGTCGGCTCCAGAGCTCCCAGGGCCCCTCCCCGCAGTGCGAGGTCAAGCCAGGACCCCCCAGCTGTCTCACGTTCTGCACGTGGGATTCACAGCCAGGACGGGCTAGGGACAAGGCCCACCTGGCAAGCGCGCCCTGGTCAGTGGAGTGGGGAGCCCTGTAGTGCCTTCAGGACACGGTGTCCTGAGAGCAAGACCCGTGTTCAGGACCCAGCACACCCACCCCAACTCCAGGCGCCACAAGGGGTGTCCCGTGCTGTAAATCGGGGCTCCTGCACCCCGTCCTCGGGGAAGCACGTGCCCACATTTCTCAGTTCCCATAAAAATGGTGACTTAAAGTTCCCCATCTGGTCGGGCGGTCCACACCAGCGCTTCTCTCGCCAGAGACAGCGGCTGAGTTCCTGAGCAAAAGGCCTTTGATCCAGGAAGCGAGCGCTGAGCGGGTGGAAAGCGCTCTACCTCGCACGTTCCAGACGCAGGGACGCAGACACGAAGGAGTGCAGGTTTCAGCCAGAAAGGACCTAGCAATGAAAACTGTCTAGCACCCAATGATAAAAGGAAATCCTGGAGCGCCGAGTTCAGGTGGGACTGAAGGTGACTTAGAAGTGGAGCTTACTATTCTTAGTGGCAAAGAGTTCTGGTTTGTTTCTAAGCACAGGTGCAGCAGGAACGAGGGCGGCAGGCGGGCAGGCAGAGGAGGGAGAAGCACCCCGTTTATTCAGTCATTCGTCTTGGTTGTCCCCCTGACCCAGGACTTGAACCCGGATCCCCAGAACCTAATACTCTTCCACCAGGGCGAGCCCCCGGATTGTACTAGAAATCAGTTCACGGGAAAATGAAAAGTAATCTTAAAGTGTCATGTCTTTTTTGTAGTCTTAGACTAGAAATTTAAAAAACGAAGATTTACTACCAACAAACTTGAAAACAGTCACTTGAGTTATAAAGTCACACCATTGTCACAGCAACGCTACTGCCATCTCAAGAGAAACAGGGATCAACGCTGGTTTGAGAAGTTACCGTCTGGGGTGCACGAGGACCCTACGGAAAGACAAAAGGGCGCCCTGGCGCTGACAGGCTGGCGAGCAGATCGGTGCAGCCCGGGACGTGGAACTGGCCCTGGGTGAAAACCCCAAGTGAGCAGCTAAGTAGAGACGCTGTTCCGCCTTTCCTCCCTCCCTTAAAATGAGACCGACAGGGACACACTGACGGAGAAGCGTGTTCATCAGCTGCCTTCGGCCTCGAGTGCAGGCTCGAGACCCGGGGCCAGGACGAAAGCCAAGACGAACTAGACGAGGCCGATGAAGCAGTGGGTGGGCCAATCGCCTCCGAAGGAGCAAGGTCACGTGCTCCTGGGTTCCAGTCCCTGACCCGGAGGAGACGACCAGTGTGAACAGTTAAAATCAAGATAAAATGGAAAGCTTCTTCCTCCTCTCTCGCCACCGACGAGGTTGGGCAGAGGCAGTGCACAGCCCGGCTCGCAGAGCTGTGGGAGGGCCTGGCCAGTCCTGCCAGGCAGGTGACAGCCTCTCCCCTTTAGTTCCGGCGCTGCTGTGGCTGCTGTCGCCAACGGGTCTTGGCACCCACGTGGTTAAGCCTGAGGACTCTCCTGTGACTCTGGAGCTGATAGGGAAGTGCAGAGGAGGGTGAGCAGTGACGTCCCTGCGCCAGGTGACTGGCCGTCTCGGGTCAGCGGGATGGTTCCAGGATTAGCACTCAGTCCTGGGTCCCGGGAACCCGCAACAACTCGGGGCCATGCTGTGCAAGCAGACACCGCAGCAGCACCTGAGATGCCCAGCCAGGCCCACACCTCGTCCCTGTGGCCCGGCATGCGGGGAGCCTCAGCTGCACCCTGGACCAGTCCGTCCGCTGAGCTCTCACCACGGCCCCAACAGCAGCAGCCGGGGCGGCTTTGCACCCACAGGTCCACAGGAACAGACACCAGAAGACGTCAGGGACAGGTGCTCCCTTCCCTCAGCAAAGACTGCGCTGAGGCCAGGGTTACGGGTAGAGTCTTATCATTTAAAGAGATTAAAAAGAAAATTCTGGTGTGGTTAGGTCAATAGCCTCCGAAGGAGCACAGGCCACACACCCCTGGGTCCAGGGGGACTGACCAGTGTGAACAACTAGCTACAATGCTTCCTCCTCCCCTCTCTTCCTGCCCGCCTGCCTGCCTGCCTGCTCGCCTTCATTCCTGCTGCACCTCTTCTTTAAAGTAAGTAAGTGAAGTGTCATGAGAACGAGATGCTAAGTCCTCCGGCTTCCTGGTGGTGGCCAGCATCCCCCATCTGCCCGCCCTGCCCTCACTGAAGCCTAAGGGGCTGACACATCACGCGCTCCAGAAACGTGGATTGACCCCCACTTGTCAGCCTCTTGTGACTCGTGTCCAGGTCCAATGCACGCGCACGGTTCACCCGGGTGAGAGGCGCGTCAGAGAAGCTCGCGCATGAGCGGCCAGAGTCTGGATTTTCTAGGTCCTTGTTTACTAACAGGAACCCCTGCCTCAGCCGAACGCACAGCCTCCTCAGGGTCACAGGCCAAGGTCCAAACCAGCAGAATCAAGCCAGAGCTCAGACTCCAGCCCCGAGCACCACACGACAGGACTTGACGAAGTCCCACTGCTTTTCCCCATGTTGTCACTGCTAAGCCTCAACTGCAGGATGCAGGGCTCCTGAGCTAAGATTTGCCACGAACTTGTGAGGTGCCCTGATGGCTCAGGCACTAAGCTGACAGCCCGGGTGTGGACCATGTCAAGCCCAAGGATCGGATTTGAGACCCCGGACTGGGGACAACCAGAAACAAATAAAAGTACTTCCTCCTCCTTAAAAACGCTTCTTAGGTGTGCCCTGGCTGAGCAGTGGTTGGGTCAGTCGCCTCCGAAGGGGCACAGGCCACGTCCCCTGGGTTCCAGTTCTGGGCCCAGGAGGAACAATCGGCATGAACAACTAAATACTAATAAAGTACGAGATGCCTCCTCCGCTCTCTGCCTGCACCTTTCCTTTAGGAAAAAAAAATTTTTTTTCTGAAAAAAAAACTTTGGGGACACAAGGCCTCTGCAGTACTCATACTGTCAGCAGTCTCTGCAGGGACACACGGAGCAGGAGAGAAGAGCCTATTTAAAAGAAGAGGTGATTCACAGTCATCAGCTGCCCTGCCACCACAGGAGCCGATCTGCAGGCAGAGGGGAGGACCCCAAAGGCGTGCCCACCTTTGCAGGGTGCCCAGGCACCCGTCACCTCCTGTGGGAACCTCTACGCAGGCCCTGGTGGAAATCTGAGCCTGTGGAGTCTGCTTCCATCTCTGATGCCCAGGTTTCAGGGCCCAGCGCCTGGGGAAGGTGCCCTCATTCCACCAATTCCCGACGGACACCCAGGCCCCGGCGGAATGTAAGCTCTCCCCTAGGAAGTCAGGGCCCCTCCTCGAAATGAACCACTGATCAGAAAGAGAAACCGGCACTGACACCTTTCGGGTGGGCTTAGACACCCTGGCTCTGGCTGCAAGGGGACCTTCCAATGAGATGCCTGAGGACTTGTCGCCAGAGAAAGGCAGCAGCAGTGACAGAAAAGAGAGAAAATAACCTCATTACTTTTCAGCGAGGTCACAGCCATCTTAAAAGTGCAACCCAGGTGGGGGACTCTGCTTCAGGCGGCGGAGGGCGGGGAGCCTCCCAGCAAAGGCCCCGGCTGCCGGGGGACGCTCCGCGGTGGTGCCCATGAGTCCCCCGCATTCCTCCCAAATCTAGGTCAGCGCCCGGCAGCGGGACGGGCGGCGCCCACGGCTCCACCGCGACCTCGGCTCTCAGCCCTGCAGCCCAGGCCCCCTTCCCCATTTCAGGACCCCAGCGCCGCCCGCTCCCGAGAGGCGCGGCTGCTCCTTCCCCGGAGCGACCCCGCACGCACGCACGCGCCGCCGGGGCCGGGGCCGGGGCCGACCCACCCAGCCGGGCTCGGGCGGGGGACACGGAGGCCGAGACACGCTGGAGGCTGGAGAGCCGCTCGGGGTCGGTCCCCAGGTCCCAGGGGGTAAACTGAGGCTCGGGGCGGAAGACGGCGGAGCGGCAGGGCCGCGGGCGGGGCGCGGCGCGGTCAACAGGGGCCCCCGGGCGAGCCGACCCCCAACCGAGGTCCGGGGGGCTTCGGGCCCCGGGTAAACTGAGGCTCGGGGCGGAAGCGGCTGTGCAGGCCGCGGGCAGCGGGACTCGATCCCGCAGCGGAATCTCGCGGCTGCAAGCTGAGGGCGGGGCTGGGGGGTCGAGGGGGTCGGGGGTCGGGCCCGCCCCGCGCGGCGCGCCGGCCTCACCTCGTCCTCCTTGTGGTTGCGGATGCCGCGCACCAGGTCCTGCAGGTTCTTGTCGAACATACGGTCGATGCTGCCCTTGACCATCTTGAGGGCCATCGCGGCGGCCGCGGACGGGCTGCAGCCCGGGAGGCAGGCCCGCGGCTCGGCGCCGCGCGGGGACCTAGAGGCCGCGCCTGCCGCCCACGGAGCGCTGTGCTGCCGGCCGCCGCGGCGGGGCGCGCTCCCAGGCCAGGCCGGCGGCGACCGGCGGGGAGGCCGCGCTCGCGCTCCGGCTGGGTTCCGGCGCCCGCTCGCCGCGCCGCTGGCAAATGGCGGACAAGATGGCGGCGGGTCAGCTGACGGCGGCGCCGCGACCCGGCAGGCCCTCCCCGGAAGCCCCGCCTCTCGGGAGGCCGCGCCCCACCCCGCAGGGGATTCCACGTTTCCCAGACGACGCCGGGTCGCCCAATGGAAGCTCGGGTCACGCCCCCTTCGCCTGCTCGTCCCGCCCCCCTCCGCTGCAGGGGTCTTCCATCTCATTGGTCAGTGATCTCCGGAGCTCCACCCACTTCCTGGTTCTGGCCCCGCCTCTAGGCGCATCCTCCGTGCCCCGCCCCCGGCGAATGACAGGTATAGGCGGAGCCTGCGGTGGGCGAGGCGCCCACCTGGAGCTTCCGTGGGAAGTTTACGGGCGGAGACTCCGGCACCGCCGAGACCTGGGAGCTGACGCAGCTTGACAGCCTCCAACCCGCACCCTGCGGAGTCAGAATTCTGTGCGACGCGCTGGACGAGGACTAACCTGCCTAGACCTAGAGCCCCGTCCGCAGTCATTCATTCAACAAACGTTTATTGAGACTCTGCTGTGTGCCACGCGTGGTCAGGGGCCGCGAGCACCAGCGGTCCTGGAGTATCCCTCTAGGATACCCCATCAAGTGTGTTCAAAGCTGGCTGCGAACTCGGATAAGGTATTTGCTATATGTGTATGTACCTACAGAACCTGGCTCCAAAATACCTAAATAGACAGAAAACAGAGATTCCTGCACAGCAGGAACAAAAAGACAATTTCATTAGACCATGGCAGGGGACAGGCAGACACTTCGCAAAAGAAAACAGTCAAATGGTCAGTCATTGGTCACCAGGGACATGTGCATTTAAACCACGAAGTGGTATCTCTGTACCAGAATGGCTAAAATTAGAATGATTGACAACTTGTAGAGTTGCAAGGTGAAGCAACTGGAGGAAGAGACTCTCTTATACTCCAGGTCAGAATGTAAGACTACACAATCACATTGGAAAACTGGCCACGTCTGTTAAAGCCACCATAGGCATAGCCTACGATCCAACAATTCCACTATTATTGCCAACCAGAAGGCATAAATCCTTCCACCAGAGACATCAACAAGAGTTCCTATGAAGTTGTATTTCTATTATCCCCAAATCCAAAATGATCCAACTAGAAAATGGATACATAACCCCTGGTCTACATTCCTGCAGTGGAATACTATGCAGCAACAAAAAAGGACAGCTGTCTAACACAAAGAATAAGGGTGAATTACACAAAGTATTGAACAAAATAAGTGGAATACAAGAGTGCACAGATCTAGTGATGGAAAGCTAAAGTAAATAAGTGCTGCTTCCTCCGCTCTCTTCCTGCCTTCTTGCTCGCCTTTATGCCTGCCGCCACCTTTCCTCTTAAAAATATTGTTCAGAAAATGATAAGGAAAGCACCTAAATCTCAACATTTGCTAAAAGACTGAAATTGTAGAGAATATGTTTCCTGAACACAATGAAATTAAATTAAAAAGTAGAAACAGAAAGATCTAGAAAGCCTCAAAATATCCCTCTGTGATTAATAACTATATTGGAGGAGATGCTTGGAGATTATGTAATGTCTGCTTTCTCATCTTTTCTCCCCCTGAGATGTTCGTGTCATTGCTTCCGACTGGCTGCAGCAAAACACAATTTGTCGATTCTCTCTCTCAGGGACTGGCACACTTCTGCTGGGAATGTGAAATGGGGCAGCCACAGCGAAGGGCCGGATGGTGATGCCTTGGAGAGTTCAATACAGAATACTCGTGCAATCCAACTCTCCCGCTTCTGAGTGTAAGCAGACTCCAAGAGTTGAGAGCAGGGTCTCAAAGAGATATCTGCCCACCAAGTTCAAAGCAGCCCTATTCACAACAGCTAAAAGGTGGAAACAATCCAGGCATCCATAGATCCGTGGAGACTCAGTGTGGTCCACCCTTAAACAGGAAGGAGACGCTGACACTCGCTGCCACGTGGAGGGACCTTGAGGACGTGACGCTCTGTGACATCAGCCAGACACACAAGGACATGTCCTGCGGGACCCCTCCCAGGAGGGCCCTGGAGGAGTCACAGCCACAGAGACAGAAAGGAGATGGTGAGGCCCGGGCTGGGGGAGGGAGGGAGGGCGTGTCTGATGGGGCCGAGTGTCAGGTGGGGAGGGTGGAAAGTTCCGGAGATGAACGTGGGCTGCACAACATATGAAGGTGATGAATGCCTCTGCGCTGTGCTCTTAAACTTGCTTACGAAGAATTCTATGTTGATGTGGATTTATGTGAGAAAAGTAAATCAAGGCGCCCCTGGTGGAGGGCCCGCTGAGTCCACTTCCATCCCAAGGACCTGGGTTCAAATCCCGGGTCCAGGGGGAACAAGCAAAATAAACAGCTAATTTAAATAAATAAGTGCTTCTTCCTCTTCTCTCTTTCTGTCTGTCTCTGCTCACCTTCATCCCTGCTGCACCTCTCTTTCCTCTCTTTTGCTTATATGTAGATTGAATATGGTGGCAGTGCCCCTCCCGGGGAGCACAGATACACGGGATGGTTAAATGCAGACCGGTGAGGTGGGGTCAGGGGGTCTGCAGTTAGAAAGGTGCTCGGTATGCAATGTTGGAAACTCAGGGTGTTCCCAGGCCCGTCATCATAGCAGCCTGCTTTTCATGTGTAAGGGGAAGCAGCAAGAAACGCAAGACCAGGGACTGCACCAGAACTCACCCGGGATTTCTCACTGGTGGGTAATTCTACCCTCTGGGGACACCGGGCGGTGTCTGGGGGCAACTGTGGTCATCCCACAGGGGGTGCTCCTGGCATCAAGAAGTTGGGGCAGGGATGCTGTTCAACCCAGCAAAAAGCGGGACAGCCCCCCAGAGACACCCAGCACCAGTATCAGCAGGGCTGCGCGAGTGAAACTCTGAAAAATGCAAACCAATTTCTAGACCTGATTTACAGGACACTTTCACAAGGTTCTCGACTCAGGTCAGAATGTAGAGCGTTCTAGCGCCCCCTGATGGAGCTGCAGTTGGGTCAACCTCATCCGACGAGTCCCCTGGGTTGGAGTCCTTGATGGCTTGATGGCGAGGGGGGGTCAGACATGACGATAATTTAATTAAAATAAATAAATAAATGTTTCTTCCTCCTCTCTTTCCCTGCCTGTCTCTGCTCACCTTCATCCGTGCCTGTACCTTTCCTTTTTTTAAAAAAAAGAATTGACATAATTCAAATTTTTGTGCTTTATTGTATCTCATTTATGCCTCCATAAAGCTTCTGTTTTGTAGAAGTTCCCATGATACGGCCCCCTTCCCTGCCGGATCTCCTTAAATATAGCTCCTTCTAGCACCCTGTATTTTTCACTTCCTCGTTTTACTGATTATCAGTCCTCACTCCCTCTTCCACCCTGTATAATAATTCTGTGATCTCGGGAACTTTGTGTCTTTGTTTGCTGAAGGAGTAGGCACTTTATAGACGCTGTAGGATGGTTTTCACAAGAATGGGTGTTTACTTCATGGGAGTTAGTGGGATACCTGCAATCTCCAGAGTAACCAGCAGAGAGCAGTGCTAGCCAGGCTCAGAGAAGGGATTGCGGATGATTTGGTTGGAGCTCTGAGCTTGGGGATACAGCTGGTGGTCTGAACATGTGTGATCAATCCCAGCTCCAGCCCTGAGTCAGTTCCTTCAACCACAAATGACCCATCCATCCTCCCATCCATGCATCCATCATTGATTAATTCATCCATCACCCATCTATTCTCTCATTCATCATCCCATTCATTCATCATTCCATTTGTATATCTTTTCATGTAGTCATCCTCCTATCTATCCATCTGTCCTCACATCCGTGTGTCCATCCGTCCGTCTGTCCATCCATCCATCCATCCATCCTGATTAGATCATCCATTCATTCATTATCCATCTACCATGTTAGTTCATTCATTCACCATCCATCCATCCTTCTATCCATCCAGCCAACCATCTATCATCATCAGTTCATTCATTCATCATCCATCCACCCATTTGCCGGGCTCGAATCCTGGGAACAGGGCTGAAGGAAGGGGGCCGTGAAAGACTGAGAAAAAAACAAGAGACTAAGATAGAGTGAAAGCGGGGTCAGGGGTGAAGCCTCTGAGGACTGTCACCCAGAGATTCTGACTCCTTGCGTATTTATTGTCTTTACACAAAGAAGTTGTTCACCAGCATTGTTTACATAGCAAAGGTCACACCCAAAAGGTTTTAAGCTATCTGTTTGACCTTTAATTTCTTCCTAGATCTCAGCAGGTTATCAGAAACGCCTCCAACCAAGGTCTTCCCTGCTGGGTGGGCACCTGGCATTCCAGGCGCCAAGGTTTCAGTTTCACTGCCAAAGGCATTGATGATCTAGACTAAGCTTTTTCCTTATTGTTCCCATCCAATCCATCCTCACATCCATCTATCCACCCTTCATTCAGCAACGTACTACTCAGTAAGCACTGAGCAAAGATGGAGGACTCTTCACAGACAGCAGGTTGGGAGAGACATGGTCCACACAGACCTCAGGACAAAGAGAGGGGTCTGAACACAGCTGGCACCGTGGAGGAAGGGAGAAAGAGCTGGTGTGGTGGGAGCAGAGTGAATGAGGCAGCAGCAGAGGAAGACGAGTTTGATCAGGTCAGCCGGCAACAGGCCCCACCCGAGAGGAACAAGTTAGGTGTACTCCCCGAACTCGAACTCGATTTTGACTTTTGATACAATGGGTGAGGATGACCTCCATTTGCTCCTGACAACGGAAACTCAGAGAAGATCAAGGACTGAAACCTCCACAGCCAGGAAGTTCTAACTGGTCCCCTCCATTTGTCTCTGACTCCCAGCTGCCTTTGGACTCTGCAGGGACACCAATCCCAGGTCCCTTAACCTGCACTTGCCTTCTCTGACCTAAGGCTCTCTCGGTCCGATGAGGGGGGTACCCAGTGTGTCGGTCAGGAGTGTCATGACAAAGCTGTGTCACAACTATGTGAAAGCTCAGTGATCCCGACCACAGTCACCTAGTCTCATCTGCCTTTAAGCTGGGCACCCACCAGGTAGCTCTCCTTGGCTCAGCTGGTCTTGGTTCTAAAGTCTGAATTGGCCAAAGTATGTTCCATGCAAATATTTAACAGCTGCCTGTGTGTGTGCGTGTGTGTGTGTGTGTGTGTGTGACATTCCTTTGTCTACTTTACCAGCTCCCATGTTGTAAATACTCCCTTTGAACTGGTGACATCGCTGAAGGAGGGAGAGACTAGTAACCAAGGGTCATTCTGCGCTGTCTCTGTTCCTTTGGGCGGCTGTAACAACACCACCACATTCTGGGTGGTTTATCAACAATAGACATTAATCTCTCATGGGTTTGGAGGCTGGAAGCCCAAGATGAGAGTGCTAGTGGGCTAGGTTCTTCTGGGAGCTGGGGTTCACAGATGCCTCCCACCCCACTCTCCAGTGGAAGGGGAGGACTTCTGTCCCGGTCTTTGTTAAAAAGGCAGTAAGAACTCCGAATAAGCAGGCAGGAAGAGAGGAGGAAGAAGCTTTTAATTTATTTCCTTTAGTTCTTCACCTTGGCTGCTCCCTTGGCCTGGGTCCCCAAACCCAGGTTCTTGGATAGCGGTGGCGGTGGACCGCGTCTGATGGCCTAAACTGTGAGGCCACCGGCACATGCCCTCATGTTACATGAGTGTAGTTAACTTACTTTTTAAACCCTGCCGGTGTTTCAATCACTGGTCACAAGAATTCCTAAAGATTTAACTATGGGGCACGCCCCCTGGTGGAGTAGCAGTTGGGTCCTTTGCTTCCAAAGGAGTGCAGACCACACACCCTTGGGTTTGCGTCTGCGTTGGGGGGGGAAGGGACCAGTGTGAACAAGTAAATAAAAATAATGAAAAAATAAAAATGCCTCTTCCTTCTCTCCTTTCCTGACTGCCTGCCTACTTCCTTGCACCTTTCCTTAAAAAGAAGAAATAAATAAATATTTAACCCTGGGCTCTGGTTAATCATTGTGTCCAGCCTGGGCAACACGTGGTCCATTCTTCTCCCGGTTGGGTGAGCTGAGGGGTGGGGCTTCCTCCTGGAATAACCAGTTGTCCTCCCATTGGCCAGAGCCCCTCAGGGCCACGCCCACCACCTGGAGGCCCGGATGAACTCTCCCACAGTCTAGGACTTCAGCCTCACCTCACCAGGGAAGGGTCACGGAACTAGAAGAATAAACAAAGTGGTACATCCGTCTTCGGTCATCCTTCATTTGTCATTATTTTATGACAACTGAGGAGCTGTGTCAGGGGAAAGCTCACTTCTGTTGGGGTCTTTTTTATTCCTACACTTCACACTCGGGACACTTCTGATCCCCCTAAGTGGGGATTCCCTCCTACACCAAGCCGGTCTCTGCTTCATCAGCGGGTGTCCTCTCCTGAAACTCAACTCTGAGCCCGTCTGCAGGGATCTGGAGACGGCAGCAGATGGAAGAGATGTGGAGGGAGGAAGGAGCATGGGGCTTCTAGTCACTGTCCCTCTTTGAGAACTTTCTTGCCTTCACCCTTCGACGCTTCCCGAACGCCCCATACTTTGGGATTTTAATGGCAGCTTCTTCCATCGCAACCAGGAGTCATCAACTCATCTCTAGAGGGTGGAGGTGGGGCGGAGAAGTCCAAGATTCTTCTTACAGCTTGGTCTTTGGGGTGACCCCCCCATCCCCCAATCACCTCATTAAAACAAAAGAAACTCCCTTCACCCCGGAAATCCTGAGGGATTGAAGAGTTCTAGCCAAGAACTGGGAACACAGACCAATACCGATGTACCTGGTTCTGTCTCCAGACGTAATTGACCAATCTTGAAAGTCCCCCTTGGAAATATACAATCCAGCGGGTTTTAATATAGTCACAAAGTGATGAAGACATTTCTGTCTCCTTCTAGAATGACCCATCACCAAAACATCAAAATATCCCTCTGCCCCATTTGTCAATCACGCCTGATTCCCACCCAGCCCGCAGCCCCTGACCACTGTCAATCCACTGCCTGTCCTTGTACATATACCTGCTGTGGACATTTTTAAAAAAGGAAAGGTGCAGGCAGGGGTGAAGACACATAGGCAGGCAGGAAGAGAGAGGAGGAAGCACTTTATTTTCGGTTATTCACCCTGGTTGCTAACCCCAGCCCCAGGTGTTGTATGTGGGATGTATGTATGTACCTTGGGATGTATGTGGGCTGCACTACCCCACCAGGCCACCAGGGTGCGCCCTGGACATCTTGTAGAAATAGACTCTTACACTGAGCTCTTTTGTTCCTGATTTCAGAGAACTTGGTATCCATATGCTGCCCACCCTGTGCATATTTGGCTTTTGCCACTTGGGGGCATTGATTAATAGCACAGTTAGAACATACCCGCACAGGACGAGATTTTGTGGATGTGGATTGTGCTCCACTGCTCCTCCACCAGGGGGCGCTCTTCAGATAGTTTGAGACAAGTCCCCCAGCAGGTATCTGATGGGCAAACACTTTCCCTCCTTCCATGGGATGTCTTCCAATTTTCTCAATTAGAAGCACCAAAAGTTTGCGTTCTGATATGTAAGGAATCGAACCACGTACATTTCTTTTGGCGCTCATTTCTCCCAGCTATATGCACAGAAATGAAATATCCTGGTCATGGCGTGAATCTATGTTTATCTTCAGTGGTTTCTCCCAAGCAGATTTCCAACACATTGTACCCATGAACAAGCCAGCCGCCATGGGGGAGGACCCCAGTGCTGACACTTGGTTCTGTCAGTCATCTCCAGTCTAGGAATACATGCCCAGCAACAAATACTGCGGTGTCCATTGGAGAGACGAGGAACGTGGGTCTCAGAGAGGGCCACTTGGAAGACCAGTGATAAAACTTGACTCTTCTGATTCACAGACAGAAACACCGTCTGCCTTTGAAAGATGAACTCCCGAGGGAGGTGTCTGGTGCCCGGTTGAGGATTGAGCCGCGCTGGCCCCCAGAGATACTAGTCAAGCTACTGGTGAGGCCCCTGGGGACGTGGGAAGGAGGTGCCAGCAATGAACCCATCGTCTTGCATCACTTGTCCTGGTAACCGCAGGCCCAGCGGGAGGATGCAGAAGGACTGCCGATTACGGAAACACACCAGGGTGTGTGTGGCCACCAGGAAGACGGCTGAGGAAGCGGTAGGGGACTGATCTTGGCCAACGGTCCACCAGAAACTCAGTTCAAGTCCACAGCATGAATCTAGGCTTTGGTTTCCCCAGCAGTAACGTGGCGTTCTGATCTCCCCTATCATTCTGATCTCATAGACTTACCAAGATTGTCCAAGTTCTTTCTCCCAGCTGGCTAACAATGATGGCGGCCACGAGTAGGAAGCAACAGAAAGAAAAAAAAAAAACATTTTTAAAGGAAAGGTGCAGGCATGAGTGAAAGTGAGTAGGCAGGCAGGGAGAAGCGTCTTATGCATCTTATGCATTGGATGCAGTTGTTCATCTTGGTTTTTGCCCCCAGCCTTCGGGTCTGGATCTGAGATCCTTGAGTTGCAGGTGGGCTGTCTGGTGGGCTTATCACTAGACCACGAAGGCCTGTCCAGCAGTAGCCTTTTATTCCTCTGCCAAACATGTTTAATAACGTGCAACTTGAGAGCTTTGCTAAGTTTGAATAAATCATGAGAATTCATTAAATATCTAGACCTCGCTACTGAGGGATTCATTCCTGAACTCAGGTCAACTTCTGCCCGAGAAACTAAGATGTCTTGTGCCCCCTTGAGAAATTACACTAGGAGGAAGCAGGTATCATTTTGTGGACTCAGTTTTCAGAGTTGGAACAGGATCAACTGGCATATCATCAGATATGGCACAGGGTGGGGGGATCCACTCCACATTGGCAAAAACCGGGTGCTGCTTCTCAGTATCACCCGTGGTCTGAAAAACCAGTGTGCAAGGCATTGGGACAAAAGAGCCAACTGTCCCCACCATTCGGGAATATGGCAGAGATTTTATTGCAAATGTGTGACTGGACGTCCATGTTTTCTTCCCGTGTCGAGGCTGTTCTTGGCAAGTGCTCACGTGATGGGTGGGAGCTGGCAGGATGGATGATGTGTTTTCTCATGTGACACTTTGTAGAAACTTGAATCAACAGTTAAGAGACAGAAATGGACATAGAATCGGTCAGTTCATAGAAAGAGAATGAAGATGGTGGGACCTGGGGCTGGAGGAGGGGAGGGGAGTGAGAGGCTGATGAAGCAGGTGGGGAAGAATGGAATGTTCTGGAGACAGAGGGTAGGAATGGTTGTCCTGCAGTATGGTGCCGAGTGCCATGGAGCCTTACACTTAGCAGTGGTTAAAATGGCAAATGTTTACTTATGTCTATTTTGTCAACATTGAAAAAACTTGTCTAGAGACGCCGAGGCTCCTCTGAGGTTGACCAGATGGATGCTGAAGGCTGCCAGGGGGTCAAAACAGTCCAGGAGAGTTCGTTTCTCCTTAAAAAAAACAAATCAGCATGTTGGAACCAACCGGTATAATTTGAAGGTGAAAGCTGGTCAGTCGAGATTGGCTACGTGTGACCGGGCATCATGCCTAAGAGACCGAGGCACCTGCCTCACACCCATTGAGAATCTGAGTGCAAAACGATTGCCTTTGGCGCCCCCTCGTGGAGCAGCTGTTGGGTCATCCAAAGGCGCCCCAGCCGCAGGCTCCTGGGTTTGAGTCCCAGGTGAGGGGGTGGCGGGGAAACAACCAGCGTAAACAACTAAACAAAACCAAAATAAAGATGTGTCTTCCTCCTCTCTTCCTCTCTGCCTACTCACCTTCATTCCTGCCTGCATCTTTCCTTTAAAAATTTTTTTTTTCTAAAGGAAAGGTGCAGGCAGGAATGAAGGTGAGCAGGCGAGCAGACAGGAAGAAAGAGGAGGAAAAAAAAAATCTTATTTTTTTATTTAGTTGCTCCTCTCGGTTGTTCCCTGACCCGAGGTCTTCAAATGTGATGTATGTGGACTGTATCACGTTGGATTAAACGGCTAAGCCAGGGTGTAGATAAACCGCTTTGCAATTCCAGGAAAGTTCCAAGCTCTTGGGTTGAGTGAGGACCTCAGTCCCTGGACCAAGAGAGGGAAACTAGGTGGGGTGCCCCCCAACCCCGGCGGGGGTCAACTTCAGCACCATGGAGAGCTCCCGCCCTTCTTGAGGCACCGCCCACCACAGCCTGCGTGGAAGGGGCCCCGCATCCTGAGTGAGGGGGTACTGGAGGTACGATCTCAGTCTCTTGGGACTTGGGGGAAGGAGGGGACCGTCCTGCCTCTGTCCTTGGGTCAGACAAGGCACTGAATCCAGCCCGGTTTTGCTTTTTTCCTTTGCAAAATGAGACATTGACAAAGTATGGTGGACAGTGAAATGTCTGCATTCGAATCTCTGGAACCCGCGGTGATGCGAGGTGATGTGAGGTGATGTCGCCAAAGGGAATTAAGGTCACGGATGGAATGAAAGCTATGGATTAGCTGATCCCATAATGGGGAATTTATCCTGGATTATTGGGGTGGAACTGAAGGAGTGATAAGTCTCCTTAAAATCAAAAGGTCCGACGGATATTGTGTGAGGACCAGCAAAATACTGATGATCTTGAAAATAGAGAAACAGTCAAGAACCTGAGCGCGAGTAGTTTCTAGAAGCTTTTTTTTTTCCTCTGGAGAAACTTAATATCCTGGGTTAAAATTAAGGTGTTAGCAGAGATGCATTGTTTTTTTTTTTTCCTGGAAGAGGGAAGAAAATGGACTGTCCCCTCAATGCTTTAGAAAATAATGCATCTCCGTGGACTTTCCATGTGTCTGTTGACCCTCTGTCTGTCTTCTTTGGAGAAGTGTCTTCTCAGATCTTCTGCCCACTTGTTCATTAGATTGTTTCTCTGTTGTTGAGAGATGAACGCAGTTCTTTCATCACATCAGACGTAGACTCTTGCCCGTCTCTGTGGCTCAGGAGCTAAGGCACAGACGATGAAAGCCGCGGACCTGGGTTCAAGCCTTGAGGTCCAGGGTGATAAAAAATAAATCACCCCATGCTCAGTGAAATAAGTTAAAAGAAGAAAGACAGAGACCAGATGACCTCACTCACAGGTGGAAAGTGACCAGACAAAACAAAGGAACAGATGTAACAAAACCAAACCTTGGACACTGGCAGCAGAGCTGAGGTGACCCACAGGGAAATGGACAGGGGACTGAGGACAAGTGATGGCAGAGAAACGCTTCGTGGTTCTCTTCACTTGGGTCTGAATGGGTTGGGTGGTCCGCATACACATTAAATTCCAGAAATAAAGCATTTCACTTAAACTGTGCTCCCATAGAACTTATTAAAACCTGAAAGAAAAAGGAAAAACAACCCAGTATGCCCTGGTGGAGCAGTGGTTAGGTCAGCTGCCTCTGAAGGGGCACAGGCCACAAACCCCTGGGTTCCAGTCCCAGATGAAGTAGGGGAAACAACCAAAGTGAACAGATAAATAAAAATAAAATAAAGATGCTTCTTCCTTCTCTCTTCCTTCCTGCCTGCTCACCTTCCTCTTCATTTCTGCCTGCACCTTGCCTTTCAAAAATAAAAACCCTACTCCTGTTCCCATTGCAGCCTGTCATGCGTTCTTTGCAACCTTTCCAGAAAGAGCCTACTTATGTGCAAATGTTCTTTATGTATGTGTATATATATGTGTATGTATAATAAAAATCAAAGTGATGGTAGCAATGAAGGTGAGCAGGCAGGCAGGAAGAGAGAGGAAGAAACCTTAATTTTATTTAATTGTTCATCTTGGTTATTCTCCCAGCCCCGGGACGTGAACCTGGGTCCTAGAGCTGGATGTGGACTGTGCTCAGAGGACTTCACTGTTAAGTCACAAGGACACACCTCTATTTATTTGCAGCACAGATGTTAGCTTGTTCTACACACTCATCTACACCTGCTCTCTTCCTGTCACATATCGTGTGTGCCTTCCTCAGGAGGACATCTTCTCAAATGACATCTGCGGGTGATCTTGAAGTTGGCATCTGGAATGCCAGCTCCCTCCTGGCAGAAACAGGTGCATCTGGCTTTCGGTCTTACCACTGATGATCTCCCTGACCCCTGGATGAAGCAGCTGGAAGAAGAGTTGGAGGGTTCTAGAATGTTCTAGAATGTTCCATCCCTCTGCCTGATACCCGTCCCCATCAGACATGCCCTCGCCAGGCCCCTCTCCCAGCCCCCTCCTTTTTGTCTCTGTGGCCGTGACTCCTCTAGGGTCCTCCTGGGAGGGGGTGCCCCAGGACGTGTCCTCGTGTGTCTGGCTGGTGTCACTGTGTGCTATGTCCTCACCGTCCCTCCGCGTGGGAGTGAGTGTCAGAGTCCCCTTCCTGTTTAGGGCCGACGAGTGTGCCCTCACGTGCATTGAACCACCTGTGCTTTTCTGCTCTTCTGTTGACAGAAATTGCAGGGGGCAGGGGATTCTGTTTTTTCAGCACTGTGATGCGTGTTCTAGAGTCCTTTTGTGTACAGTACTTGAGTCCCTGCTTTCGGTTATTTTGGAGATAACACCATAATCCCAAAAGGCATAGGTTTTATTTAGTTGTTCATCTTGGTGTTCCCTTGGGCCCTGGGACTTGAACCCGGGACCTTTGAAGGGATGTGGACTGCACCGAGGGTGTTCCAGACTGCCAAGCCTCCAAGTGCGCCTTCTTTCTTTTTTAAAGCACTTGAAACATAATGTATGCGCAGAAAAGAATACAAATTCTCTGATCTCAAGTGATCAGCTGAATGAATCTCTCTCATTGTCCAAGTAACTGTCACCCATGGTTAGACTATAACCAGCCCTCTCCCCCAGTCACACACACACACACACACACACACACACACACGCACACACACACACACACGTCCTTTCTTAGTCAACCCGTCTCCCTAGACAAGCTCTGACTCCTCACATCATTCCTTCATTTCCCTACTTGACCTCAGAACCACGAGGCTATTACTTGACCTCTTTAGCTGTCTTTGGCTGCCTCCGCCTTGTCTCTGTGGGTGTGGGACAGTCATGGCCACCTTTTCCACACCGTTTGGCCCCCACTTTGTGTGAATATACCATGTCTTCATCCTTTTTGTGCTGGAAGGACATGCATATAATTTCTGGTGCGTGGTGATCGTGAGCATGGCCACTGTCAACATTCCATTCTCTTGGGCATGAGTAGAGCAGGGACAGAATGGGACATGGACCTGCGTTGTTAGCATAATTAGGTCACTGTCTGTCTCTGACCCGGACTGTCCCAGGTGTCTCCGAGTCCCACCCATTTTGAAATGGTGTCCCTGTTTCTGTCACAGTTCCTGCAAGTTCAGGTAAACAGATGCACAGGTGATATACTTGTTCTGAATGGCTGAATGGGAGTGAGATTTCCTCCACTGGAGTGTCACAACTCCCATAACCTGGACACCCTCCTCCTGCTGCTAGACCCCCTGATGCACTGATGGCCCCGGCACCAGGGACAGTGAGGAGGAGAAGGCTCGGGAAACAGGAGTATGGGTTGTCAGTCCTGGCATGCCGTCCTATCTCTCCTCCTCTGAGCAGTGGGGCATGCAGCGGGGCACACGTCTGTGTCATTTCATCCCCAAGGCTGCCTACTTTACACAGCTCTGAGGATGGAGGGTGCCCGGGACAGGGTCCCTGCCTCGTGGGATTCTGGGGGAATGGTCCAGTTACAATCACATAAAAGCACCATTTCTGCTCCAGCACTGCTGACATGAGGTCTGGGTCACTCTCTCAGGCCCCAGCACCCCTGCAGTGTGACAACTGAAGACATCTGGGGACATTTGACACTGGGAGGTGATGTCCATTGATGATGACTAGGACGAGCTGATGGATGATGGCTGGAATAAATGGAAGGGCGGAGTGAAGGGGAAAACCAAGCCAAGATCATGCCCCCTCCAGACCGAATATGACGGCATCCCTGACAGTCCCCATGGGTGGTCGCTTGGTGGCCCTCTGTGCCCCTGAAGGAGATGAGGGCACGTCTGACCTGCAGATAGTTCTGGGGGCTCCGCAACCATGAGAGTGATGGCTCCAGGCCCCTCGGGTCGGCCCGGCAGTGTGGTCCTCACAGCTAAGAAACAGAGGGGGCTTCGTGATGCAGAGTGTCCAGAGACCCCACCGGCCTCCCCGGCCTCTCGGTTTATGCTGAGCCAGGAGACCGTGCAAGCCGCCACGTCCTGTGAGGACACCGAAAATGATGGAGCACGTGTTCTCAGCTGATTGACCCCGGCAACCCCTCAGCCTACCCCTCCCTCCAATGGCCCTGACCCCCTCACGCTTCTTCCAAAGGCAGCCGGCTCTGCGCATTTTCCCCATGGACGCTGGCCCCTTCCTGCTCCTAAGCGAGCTGTCATATGGTGCTGTAACCCGTGTTGGGGACAGGGAGGCTGTGCGTGGAGGGGGCCAGGGTCTCCATCAGCGTTTTCGGTGAGTGTGCATGTCCAGTCTATCCGCACACGCCTCTGAGCATCTGTCTGGTTCATCTACATATACATACCTTTTATACATCGTATGCACACATATCCACACAGCCGTTAACATCGGCGAAGCTATAAACAGTCTATATGCACAATGCACCTTTATATATCACACACATGTCTAAATACCATAAACATGTGTGTATCGCAGCACACTACACACATATACACACACATCTATATAAACAATACACACAGAGCGCCCTAGCGGAGCAGTGGTTAGGTCCATCGCCTCTGAAGGAGCACAGACCACACCCTCCTGGGTTCGAGTCCCAGTCCAGGGGGAAACAACCAGTGTGAACAACTCAATTAAAAAATAAAAATAAAACGCTTCTTCCTGCTGTCCGTGCCTGCTTGCTCGCCTTCATTTCTGCCTGCGCCTTTCCTTTAAAAAAAAAAAGCCTAAATTGTGACGCCCCTGGTGGCCGAATGGTGTACTACATCGGACGCAATTCATATGCAGCCCAAGGACCCAGGTCTGCATTCCAGCCCCGGGAAGAACGACTCACTAAAATAAATAAATGCTGCTTCCTCCTCTCCCTCCATGCCTGCCTGCACCTGTCCTTCAACCACAAAATACCTATCTACACTCCCCTAAATACATGCGCAGTCTGCAGACATAGTCTACGTAAACTAAATACATGCAAGCGTACATATATGTGTCGATCTGTGCATATTGGATACATGTGTAATATATCACATACATATACTATATGCAATACACGCAGAGAGACTGGACGCACACACGCAGATATAGTTGCATACGGTTTATCCACATATATTGCAATACACACACACTTGTTTGCGCACATCTGCACGTCTACATAATAAATACACTCGGATATATATGCAATACGCAGTATGCACATACAATGTAGACAGTAGACACACATATTACACACAATGCAAATACAATGTATCCTTACATATGGACAACACAGACATACCACACACGGTGACACAGAATATGTAGCGCACGTTATATGCTCGCGTAGAGTCCGCGACACATACGGACCACAGGCGTGCGCGCATTTGGTGTTTACACATGTCAACTGTGCACATATGTCATCTCCAGAGCAGGACACGGGCTGCGGCCCAGGGGGACGCTGAGGTTGCAGCTGGAATCCGCGGGCATTGCAGGTGGCCTTCCACTTTGCAGGGAACCGCATTTTTCCCTCGGATATTTGCCAACTGCTTAGGCGAGGCCCACCACGCTACGGCGGGAGACGCTCTCGCGCGCTGATTTACATGTTCATCTGGCGAAAGGATGAGGTCATGACACGCGGCATAACGTGTGCGGTGGGCAGTCGCTGATGTCCCCTTCCTGGGGCATTGGCCCGGTTCCCATGTCCCCCCACCCCTCGACCCTGGGCTACCACTCCAAGGTCGGGAGCCATCTGCCCGCCAGGCACGGCGACGGAGAGCAGCCTGAAGCGCGGCTGCGACCTTGGCGGAGGGATGGTGACTTGGTGACTTTATTATCATCGAGGGGGAGGGACATGTGCGGGCCCAGCCCTCCGGAGGCGGGGCTCGAACCCGCCAACCCAGCGCCCTGGGGCGGGGAGCGGGGCGGGGGGGGGGGTCTTCCCGGGTCTCCGCGGCTTCCGGGAGCCGAGGAGGCGGAGTGGGTGGGGGCAGTCCGGGGGCAGCCGAGGACGTGCGCGCATGCGCGCGGGGGGCACCGGCGCGGGCGCCCGTGCGCAGGCGCGAGCGGGCGGGCGAGCCCACAGGCGGCGCGGCGCGGGGGTGGTGCGCGCGGCGCGGCGGGCGGGGCGGCGGGCGCGCGCCGCCTCCCGCCGCCGGCCTCCCCCCGCGCGCCGCGCCGAGTGGTCGCGCCCGGCCCCCGCGCATTGTGCTCGCCTCACGCCGGCCCAGGATGGCGGCGGCGCCGGACGCCCCGGGCCTGTGACCACAAAGCGGGAGCCGGCGGCGGCGCCCAGGCCAGGCCGGTGCTGCCCTCCCCCGCCCGCCACCGTCGCCGCGGCCCCGCCCCTCCGCCGGCCCCCCACTAGCATGGTGCGGCGGCCGCGCGCGCCGACATGGGGGAGAAGCTGGAGCTGAGGCTCAAGTCGCCCGTGGGGGCCGAGCCCGCCGTCTACCCGTGGCCGCTGCCGGTCTACGTGAGTGTCTCCCCGCGACGCCGCGAAACGCAGCGTCCACGCTGTGGGACCCTCCCGACGGCCGTTTCCAGGCCCGGCCGCCCCGGCCGCCCGAGACGGCTGCCGTTGCCCCGCGGCGTCCGGCCCCTCGCCCGGGCCGCTCTCGGCCTCCGACCTGCGGGGCGCCCTGGGGAGGGCGCCGCGGCGGGGCCCGGGTCGGGGCGCTGTCAGCCAGCGGAGCGCTCTGTCGGAGGACGCTGGCGCCTCGCTCCCAGCGCTGGAGCGAGCAGGCTTGGGGAACCCCGGTCTGGAGGGCACCGGTGTCGGCAGCTTTAGCAAAGGAGGAGTTTTGTCCCCGACACTGCAGCGGCTGGGCTGGCTGGGTGCTAGGACATGAGCGACTCTGTCCCCCTCCGCTTGCCGGGGTGGGCCCTGGGAAGTGACACGTCCGTCCCCTGATCTGGGGTGACCCTGGACAGTGACAGGCTGCCGGAAAGTGTACCGAGGCGCGCCGGGGTGATTCCAGAAGCGCAGGGTGCCGCCGGCCACGCCGGCCACGCCGGCCACTGCCCCTGCCCTGCCGCTCGCCGCCACGGTGCGGGGCCGGTGCCCGAGACCCCCGCGTCCCCGGCCCGGTGGGCGGCTGGGGGGCGCCCTTTCGCGCGCAGCGTTTGCCGACCGGCGGGAAGCCGGCGCGCCCCGCCCCGCGCGCCCTGGTGTCAGTTTTTGGAAACGTCAGTGCCGGGCGGGGTCGACGCGGGGACGCTGGAGCGCGTGTTGGCTGCTGGCCCCGGGTCTCGCGGTCAGAGGGCTTGATTCTATTTTTGCTCAACCTGCGCCGGGAGGCAGGGCTGGGCCGGCCCTGGCTTTTCCGGTTGGGCAGCCCGGCCGTGCGTCCATCCGGGTGCCCTGACCCTGGGCCGGCCGGGGAAACTGAAAGTGGGGCGGGGGGACCCCCAGCCTCCCGCCGCCCCCGTCTGGCGGGTCAGAGCGCAGTGACTGCTCTACCTGTGGGTGACTTGACTCACCGCTGCTCTTTCGAAAACCTCGCTATTTCTACCCCTCGCTGACTTGTAGTAGAAGTCACTTTCCGTTCACTTACGTATTTATTACCGATTTTCTTTTTTTTTTTTTTTTTTTTTTTTTTAAGTTTCCCTTTAGGTCCCATCTTTCCACAGTGTTCACCGTTCAGGGAAAACAGGTCTTAACACGTACTCACAAGAATTCTCCCCAAGGCTCGGCAGGGCTCCTTGCGGGACTGCAGGAGGGAGCGCTGGACTGCAGCCTCCGGGAGAGGCTTCAGGGCCCCCCAGGATCCCCGCTGGAGCTGCCCCACCTGCCTCGGGCACCTGGCCTCTCTGTGGCCCTGTGCCGTGGGCGTCAGGCACGGAGGTGGAGAGCCCAGTGTGTGACCGCGTCCTGTGTCCTCCCGGGTGTGGTTCTCCCAGCTGCCGGCCGGCCGCTCCTGGCCAGAGGCAGGCTGAGTGCGGGCATTGTGATGTGGCCTGGGAGGGCACTGAGCAGCGGCTTTGGGCCGCCGACGCGGCGGAGAACTGAATGGCAGGGAGTCATCGTGTCCGGCCGGGCATCCGGGGGTGGGTGGCAGTGGAGCAGGCCTGCTGTTCCTGTCCCTGTGCACAGGCCAGCGAGCATCGGGAGACAGCCACAGTGCCCGTCAGGCGGAGCCAGGCCGCAGCGGGTGACCAGTGGCGACCTGGTGCTCCCGCAGTTCGGTGGGGGCTGTGCAGCTCTCTGCATGGAGGATGTCCACCCCAAGTCCTACTGATGTTTATGGCACCCAGTTACGCACCCTGCCCGCTCACTTAGACCCGGGCCACAGGTGGATGTGGATTCCGTAGGGCCGGGCTGCCCCGCGGGGGCTGTGGGCAGGTGAGTGCCTCCTGGGATGCCCGGCCCGGGAGCGGCCTCAGCAGCGGACAGTGGGGGGGTGCCGTGCAGCTGTCTCCTGGCAGGGCAGCCCCTGTTTAGAGGAGGAAGCTGGTGTCACCTCACTAGGAAGGGATGTGCCCTGCTCCTGCTCACAGTGCTCTGGCCGCCCTCAGTCACAAGCAGGTGAGGTGCTGGAGCCCTGTGACAGGGCTCCCTGACTGGGCTCCCCCACTGGACACCTGGGTGAACGGTGGGGACAGCAGGCTGTGCATGAGCCCCCATCACGACCTGCTGCTCACGGTCCGTCCGCAGGTGGGACCCCAGGGCTTGGGACAGGACGATGGCAGAGCTGCCGCGTCCCTCCAGCCATGCCCCTGAGCCATCTCCCAGTGGGCACCCACCCCCGCTGTCCCCCAGCACCCCTGCCCTTCCTGCAGCAGGCTCTCCTGCTTCTCCCCCTGGAGTTGATGACCTGAGGGTCTTACCTGTTGCCCCCGTGCTTGCGCCCCTCCCCAGCTTTCCCTGCTCTGTTCTAGGTCCTGTTTACTTCTCTTCCTAACCAGCCCCCGGTTCTAGATTCCACCCAGTCCACTCGGGGTGCCTGCCCGTGGGCTTGGCACCTCAGGAGCTGTGCCCCGCGGTGGACCACACTCTACTTTTCCCTCCCTGATCCTGCTTCTGCAGCACAGCACCTCTAGTTCCAGAACCTTCCGTCACCCTAAAGGGAGCCCATCGCCCCCAGCCTGGCCCTCCAAACCCACTGTCCGTCTGGGGTCCCCTGTCCTGCACATGTCCTGCCCGTGGACTCACACAGGTCCATGGGGCTGTGGGTCTGGCTTCTTTCCCTGAGCGCCGTGGGGTCAGGGTCTTTCCATGTGGGGGCGAGTGTCAGGGTGTCCCTTCTGTGTGTGGGGACATCTGAGAGGGGACCAGACCGTGACCATCAGCCCCTGAGGAGCACAGACACGAGGACGGTGGTGCGGTGCTCACAGCCCCCCGATTGGGAGCGGCAGGCATTGTGGCTGTCCAGGGCTCTGTGAGGATTGGGCCCGAGGGTGCTGGCGTCCACTGTGTCCCCAGAGCCCCCTGCCGGCCTGCTCGGGTTAGCGGGAGGACGGATGAGCAATGGCCGCGTGGCGACAGCCCAGGTGCACACCCACAAGTGTGCCCGTGTCAGGGTGGGAGGGCAGGGATGGTGAGGCCGGGTCGCAGGCGTGTCCAGTAAGTGACCGCGCATTTCCACACGGGCGCTGATGGCGTCGGTCTGCGGCCAGAAGGCTGCCTCTTCAGTGTTGAGCTTGGCCTCTGAGCGATTCTTCTCAAGGGTGAGCGGTGTGTGTGTCCTGCGCTCAGCGCCTCTGTCCCCTGCTGTATCTCCAGGCCCCAGAGGTCCAGGGCTGGGGGTGGGGCCTGGGGGGCCCTGGGTCCCCCGTTTGCCAGACTCCAGGGCAGGTGTCTGCATCTTCGGTATGGCCACGTCTTGAGTTTGGGCAGGGACGCCTGGGCTGACTGCCCGGGGGCTGGGGCTAGGTTCGGGGCTGGGGCTGGGTTGGGCTCCATCCTCCCTCCCAGCAGGCTCATCCATCCATGACCTGGGCTGCGTGAGGACGGCGGGGGCGGGGCCCGGCGGGGCGGGGGCGGGGGCGGGGCCTGGGCAACGCACCGACCCAAGACTGCAGATGATGGGGGCGTGGCGGAGATGACTCGTGCCTGGGAGGGGTGAGTCACAGGTGTGAGGGTGGCGGGGTGGGGGCATTAGTCACAGGCATGCAGGCCGGGCAGTGAGTCACAGGTGTACTGGAGGGAAATGCCAGCCCCCCACAAGACCCCCTGGCACAGTGGGACGGCATCACGGTGAAGCCGGCCCCTCTTAGCACCCCGTCCGAGGGGCCTGCGCCTGTAGCCTGCTGGACTGGCACTGCCCCTCCGCGCGGCTGGTTGTCACATGAGGACAGAGCCCTGAGTGACTCCTCCTCCCCAGCGCCTATGGGAGGTGGCCAGTGCGGGCCTCCGGAAGGGAGGGCTGCTCGTCCCAGGGTCACACCAGGCAGAGCGCGCTCTGCATCCCGCAGTCGGGAGGGGCCCTCTGGGCGTGCGGCCCCATGAGGGCCACTGAGAGGGGCATGCAGCTGAGTGCCGGAGCCCAGCAAGCCCGTTGCAGCCAGGGACCTGGGTGTTTCCGGAAGCTTCGGTCACAGCCACGGGAGGGGCGGCCTTGTGGGTTGTGTGGCCCCCTCAGGTGCTCCCGCTGTGTCTTGGTTCCTGCTTGGTGGTCAGCTCTTCTGGCGTTGGGAGGCCACAGGACACCAGACTCTTGCCATGTCTGAGGGCTGTTGGGAGGCTGTGTCTCCCGCCTGCGTCCCTCCTGCTCCTTCTCTGTGTCTGGCTGCGCGGGCTCGTGGGGCGCTGGGCTGTGGCTCAGGACTCTGCTGTCATCAGGACACAGCACCTCTGTCCCCTTCCCTGGGGGCTGCAGTCTTCCTGAGCCCACGCAGCCGCTGGGCTTCCCCTGGGCCCCTGGGCCTCTGAGGCTGGTTCTTTCCCTGGCCCTCTCCTTCGAGTGCACGGACCAGGTACCTGCGGGACTGACTGTCCCTCCTCCTGACCCCGGTGCCTCTGGCCGAGCGGAGCCTGAGCCATGGCTGCATCAGGGGCCTCAGGGCCAGGCCCCCGGCGCACTTAGGTCCTGGGCTGGCCGTGCCCCTTCGCTTCCTGGCTGTGAACGGGGCCTGGCCATCCAGCCCAGCAGGTGCGCACACCTTCGGGCTCCCCTGCCCAGACTGCCTGGCAGGTGACCCGCCGGCTTCCCCACCAGCCGCCTCACTGTGGCTTTGGGCCCCGCCTCTCTTCTTCAAGGGAAAGGTGCCGGCAGGAAGAGCTGGGGAAGCCTTTTTATTTTATTTAGTTGTTCATCGTGGTTGTCGCCCGGCCGCGTGATGTGAACCCAGGCCACTGGGGTGGACGTGGGCTGCATGTGACCGGAGCGGCAGGCCCAGCAGCTCCTCCCCAGGGCGCCCCTCAACAGCTCTTTCGAGATGTATTCTTGTACTTCTGTGCTCGCCCATTTAGGGCGTACCGCTTGCTGGTGTGCCGGGTCTGCGGAGCCGTGCAGCATCGCCTTCTGCCACCCTGACAGCAGTCCCACATCAGCACCCCTAGCCTGGCCCGCGAGGCCCCCCCCCCCGTCCCGTCTGAACAACACCCCCTGGGGCTAGGGGCCCCTCCTGTGTGTGCGGTGACGGCGTGCCATGTGGGGCTCACGTACCCCTCGTCACAGGGGTCGCGGGGTCGTAGGGGCCAGGAGCCGGGGAGGGGAGGGTTGACTGCTGAGGGGACAGGTTTCCTTTGGGGGAGATGGAATGTTCTAGAATTATTGTGATTGAATTGCACAACTATTGAATGTGCTGAAACCACAGAATTTACACTTGAAACAGGCGGGCTCTGTGCCCCTCAATAGGACTATTGTTAAAGAAGAAGGCTTGGGGCTAGGGAGGGTGTGAGGCCCATGAGGACTCTGTCGCTGTCACGGACTCACTGACGCTCGGACGCCTGCCGGGATTCTCTCCACTGCAGGGCCTGTCCTGGCCGCACGCTGGGGAAACTGGCCTGGGCTACGAGAGCCTGTCTGTCTGCCGGACCCGGGAGAGGGCTTGGGTGTGGCTAGCAGAGCGGCAGGACCCACGTGCACGGACGGGGCTGGGACCGCCGGCGCCGCCTGGGCAGGGGCAGAGGCCGGGAGCCTGGTGGGGGACAGTGACAAGCCTGTCCCTTTGTCTTCCAGGACAAGCACCACGATGCTGCTCATGAAATCATCGAGACCATTCGGTGAGCGCCCAGCCTTTGGGGGACCAAGGGGGTGGGACTTGAGGTGGGGCATAGGCGTGGGGGGCGGAGCCTCCGGTGGGCGGAGCCTCCGGTGGGGCGGCGGACCGGGTGCTGCTGTGGTCGGTGCCTTGCAGTGTGTCGCGGGCAGGCGGGCAGGCGGGCAGGCGCAGCCCTGGTGATGCCTCCCACGCCGGGCGCGGTGTGTAGGGAGTGCCAGCGGGCCCTCCTTGTCACGCAGGGGCCGGGAATCCGGGCCTCCAGGTGCCTGCACTGCCAGGATGGTGCCGGCAGGGGTGCTGGCGGTTCCATGGGTCTTGGCCCAGGCGGGGCGCAGCCTCTCCTCGCTCGGGCGCCCGGCCTGTCCCCGCTGAGCTCCGGGCGGCTTGTGCTCCCAGGAGTGACCTGTGTGGCTTCCTTTGGTGGGCAGGCTTTTCTTGGGTCGCGCTGACCCCGGTGGGGGCGCTGCTCCCGCTGTGCTGCGGGGCACGTGGGCAGTGCCAGCCCCCAGTGGAGGCTGCCAGCTGCGGTCACCGGCAGCGGGGGGCTCCCGTGTTCACCAGCGCTGCGCTAACATTAACAGGCTGAGCGGTGGGCCGCTTTCTAAGTGGCTTCAGGTAGAGAAGTCCGTCCACCCCGAGATAGGACTCCACGCCGGCTCCCGTGCTCACCGGGTGGTCACCTTGCCGGGAGGGCCGGTCCTGAGGGCTTCCTCGTTGGCCTTTTCTTTCTGCCCCTTTCCAGACGCGCTGCACTTTCGGCCTGTTCCGTGAGTGGAGAGGCACAGTGCATGTTTTCGTGAGCTCCCGTGTCCCACGAGCGCGCTCCTGGCGGTGGTGTCTCTTGTGCTCTCATCGCTGCGGGGCAGCCCCTCCTGGGTCGTGGCTGACGGTTGATTGTAGGACAGACACTCAAGGGCCATCGTGGGGACACATCTGGTTCTTTGGGGCACTCTCCGCTGGAGTGGGGCCGCTGGCTGTGTGGCTGCAGATGGTTCCGGGGCCTCCTGCGCCCGCTGCCCGGGAAGCAGCCCGGCTGTCGTGTCGCTTTTATCGGCCGCGTCTAGCACGGGCGACGGCTCAGCCTGCCTTCCCAACGACAGTCTTGTCCTCGTGCAGCCCGGGGACGTGCGTCCCCACTCCTGTGTCCCCTCCTTCCCAGCGCCTTCCAAACGAGATGTTCCTGGTGTAAAATGCCAGCGCCTGGCCGTCCCCTCTGAGAGTTTGTTTTGCTTCCTGAGCCACGTCCGGCGGCGCACGTGCTGCCGCTGAGCTTATCCTGAGTGTCTGTCCTGCTCATCTGTCACCTGAGCACTGCGGGGTGTGCGAGCCACAGGCTGGCTCTGCCCTGTGCCCTCTGTCCCCGCACAGCCCGGCCACAGCGCTTCCCTTGAGTCCTGCAGGGGACACCCTGGACCAGACCAGCATCCGCAGCCCTATCCCCTCGTTGGTTCTGTTTGTCTTGTCTTGAAGGGGAGGGGCCGGAAGGACTGAAGGCGGGCAGGCGGGCGGGCAAGGAGAGGGGGAGGAAGCGGTGTTGATTGTGTTCGCTGTGTACCCTGCTTGTGCCCGCACAGGCACCCGGGTCCTTGGGATGGACGTGGGCTGCGCCAGGCAGAGGCAGCGGACCCAACCGCTGTCTGCCGGGGAACGCCTGTTTTCTTGCTGTTCTTTGTCTTCTCCCCTTTTCTCCGTTGTCTGCTTGTCAGAGTACATTCTTCCTTTGTCCAGGCCGCATGGGGTGTGTGGCCTGTGCCCCGGGCTGGCATTGGCGCTGTGTGGTCGGCCCTGCAGGTTCCCAGCACTCAGCACAGGGCACGCACAGCGAGGCCAGCGCACCCGGCAGCGCTGCGGTGCTTTGTGGCGGGGGTGCCGCCTCCGGGACCTGGGTGTCACCACCCGCCCGGCGCGTTCGCGGGTCTGGTGGGGCTACGGGCGAGGCCATGCAGATGCCTGTCGCTCCCGGGCTGGTGCCGCTCGGGCAGCGGTGCGGGTCCTGGCCCTGGAGCACGGGCATCGCCTCCTGTCTGCGTGAGCGCGTGTGCACACGCTGCGGGCTGGCGAGCCGGGAGTGCCCCAGCGCCCCCACAGGCCTGAGCGTTGTGGGGCACACCTTCCGCGCCTTGAGGAGCCTGCGCCTCTCCTTGGGTTCGCGTCCCGCAGCCTCGTTCCTGGGCCGCAGCCCTGGCCCCAGCGGTCCGCGCGTGGTCACAGGGCTCTGCGCCGCTGGTGTCAGCGTCACGGCGGCCTCGTGGGGCCATCCGGACACTCGCAGCTCTGTGGCGTGTTGCGCGCTCCTGTGTCTGAGCTTCGTGTCGCGGCACGGGCTTGTGTTGTCCCTGCGTCGGCGCCTCTGCGGCTCCCAGCGACGCCCCTGGACACAGGCAGCTGGGCCGGCTCCCCTCCCGCCCAGGTGCCAGCGCTTGGCCGAGCGCTTCGTTCGGGCTCAGCTGGGCAGTGTCCCGGCCGTCACCGGAGCTCCCTTCCGAGCCAGTGTGGTTGGAGGGCTTGTGGAAGGCAGCACCCTCCGCTCCGCCGAGCCCCGGGCTGTTGTCCATCTGTGCTGTCCGCAGGCGTTGCTGAGGGTCTCCCTAAGCCCCGCCTTGTCTTGCAGATGGGTCTGTGAAGAGATCCCCGACCTCAAGCTCGCCATGGAGAACTACGTCCTCATTGACTACGACACCAAAAGGTGGGTGCGGCCTGGCCAGGGCTCCTTCAGCTGGAGCCCAGGGTCCTTTGGGAGGCACTGCCCGGAGGTCACCAGCGGGTGTGTGGGCCTGCTCAGCTGGCCTGGGCCTCAGCAGGGGAGAATCCGGCCGTTGGCCCCTCTGGCCCTTTCCTGCCGCACATCAGGCCCTGGGGGAGGCCGGGCAGGAGCGCGAGGCTATCTCTGGACGCTCACCCACAGTGTTGTGCTTTTCATAGAGGAAGGAGGCCCATGTGCACCTGCAGGTCTGCCCGGGCCCTTGACGTGAAGTCACTGGCCTTTGTGGCCTCTTGGGACGGTCGGCCAGTTTGTCCAACCCCGACCCTGCTACCTCCTGCCAATGGTCATTCCCAGCGTGTGAGGTGGCGGCCCCTGCCCCTGTCCATCCCAGGAGTGCCCAGTGCAACTGGACACACCTCAGATACCGGCCCAGGTCCTAGGGCAGAGGGCCTGCAGTGTCCCTGAGTTAGGGACCGCTGAGAAACTGTCCCAGAGGCAAGAACAGTGGCCTGGGGGCTGTGTCCAGCGTGCCGCATACAGCTGTGCCTTCACGTACTCTGTGAAAGGGACGTGTGGGGGCGGCAGGCCGAGCTGCTGCTCTTGCGGCAGGGCTGGGCCCTGCCAGGGCGGCCCGCTGTTCCCTCTGCTGGACCAGGAGACTGGGGTGGCCCTGCTGGCGACCGGGGTGGTGCCCCTGTGCTGACCGGCGTGTCCTTCCAGCTTCGAAAGCATGCAGAGGCTGTGTGACAAGTACAACCGGGCCATCGACAGCATTCATCAGCTGGTAGGTGGCCTGCGTCCCGCCCTCGGGTGCCGGGGCACCGCCCGCCAGACTGTGCTGCTCTCCCAGCGCCTGGGCGCTCGCGTGGGCCTGCGGCCCTGCCGCGGCGGAGCTGGTGGGTCGGAGGGCACGAGGGGTGCGTTGTGGGGCGGCTGCGGGTTGGGTTCCTGGAGGGGTGATGCTCAGAGGGCGAGGGCTGGGCCTCCTGTGGGCCTGGGGGGAGGCGCCCCTGGGTGCGGGCGGGTGGTGAGTGCGCGCCTGTCTCGCAGTGGAAGGGGACCACGCAGCCCATGAAGCTGAACACGCGGCCGTCCACCGGACTCCTGCGCCACGTCCTGCAGCAAGTCTACAACCACTCGGTGACCGACCCCGAGAAGCTCAACAACTACGAGCCCTTCTCCCCCGAGGTGTACGGGGAGACGTCCTTTGACCTCGTGGCGCAGATGATTGACGAGATCAAGATGACCGAGGATGACCTGTTCGTGGACCTGGGCAGCGGTGAGCGGGGCGGGCGGGCGGCCTCTGGACACGGGGACTGTCTCCCATGGCACTTGGTCACGGACGCGGGACCCCACCCGGCCTGCCGTCCTCACGCCCTGCGGGGATGCGGCGGCAGTGACCCCGTGCGTCTCCGTCACGCGCTGTTCTGGCCGCGCCGTTCAGCCCGGGTCCGTCTGCTGGGAGCACTGGCCTGCGAGCAAGAGGCAGCCTGAGAGCTTCCTGGCAGCGCCGCCGGCCACACGCCAGCGAGCTGCCGTCCCGTGCGGCCCAGGCCTCCTGCTGGGGGGTGCGGGGTCAGGGCCCGTTTCTGGCCAGTGGGGCTCTCCCCGCAGGTGCTGCCCGTGACTGGGTGACAGTGCCCCGGGGCGCTCAGCAGTCGGTTGGCCGTGGGCCCCAGTCAGGCCTGGGTCAGGCCTGACCCCTTGGACTGCATCCCCGCCCCGCGGGCCGCCTGACATGCCCCCCTCGCAGGTGTGGGCCAGGTCGTGCTGCAGGTCGCTGCGGCCACCAGCTGTAAGCACCACTACGGCGTCGAGAAAGCCGACATCCCGGCCAAGTACGCGGAGGTGAGTGGCCCGCGCCGTGCAAGTGCCCCGCGGGCCCCAGACCCTGCTTGCAGAGTGGGCCGCGGCTGCGCCGAACCCGCTGCTGCCCGGTGTGCAGACATCCCCTGGGTGGGCCGGGGGCTGAGGGCTCTGCCGCGGTGCACACAGCCTGGTTTCCCCACAGACCATGGACCGCGAGTTCAGGAAGTGGATGAAATGGTATGGAAAAAAGCATGCAGAATACACAGTGAGTGCCATCGCGCCATGCCCGCAGCCGCCCATCGCCCCGGCCCCGCCGAGCCTCGGGGGAGGGAGGAGGGGCCATCCTGGCTGTCCCAGTCTCTGTCGCGTGGGACCCGGCCCCGTGGGGCCCTCCGCCCCTCCCACTCCTCCTCTCCCAGGTCCCCAGGCTCCAGCTCCCGCGCCCGCGCTTGGAGGGCAGAGCTGACACCCTGGGGCGGGCCTCTCCTTTGTTCCTCTGCTGCCGTGCCGCGGGGCAGTGGGGCGCAGGAGCCCATGGGCCCAGCTCGAGCCACCCAGTACTTAGCATCCTGCCCATCCGGGCAGGGAGCAAAGGTGCTGTGCTCCTAGCCACACAGAACCAGGGTTGCCCTGGCCTGCTGAGAGCAGTGCTTCCCTGGACATCGCTCTGCCAGCCCTGCCCACTGACCCTGGTCCCCTAGGCCCGTGACCCCCGCCTTTGGCATCTCGTCCACCACTGCCCCTTCCTGACCATTCCTGGTGCCAGGCCCTGGTCTGATGGCCGGTGCCACACGCTCTCTCCAGGGTCGGCAGGCTGGGGTGGCCAGCGTAGAACGGAGCCATGTCCCATGTCGCTCTGGCGAAGCGTGTCCTGCCGTCACATGCCGAGCGGGGAGCACTGCCGGCCGCCCCTTGCAGACGCGCCCGGGTGCGGTGTGACGCCCGGGCAGACGGGGCCCTGTCAGGTTGGCTCCGCCAGCGCGCAGCCCCTGCTTCCTCCCCGGTGACCCCGGCTCCCCTCAGGCAGCTGTGTGGCCACAGGTCATGGTCTGGACACTGCAGCTGCAGCGCGTGCACAGGCTCCTTCCTCCAGGGCGCTGTGCCGAGCTGTTAGCAGAGCTTTGCGGCCGTGAAGCTACTTCCTTCGGTCAGGGGCGCCAGTCTGGGCAGGGTGGGACACCCCGGCCGTGCGCACGGGAGTTCCCCTGCACGCGGCTCCCCCTCGGCTCTGGCCTCTTGCAGGGGTGCCCGGTCATCTCCCGGCACATGGGGAGGGGGCGGACGTGGGCCCCAGCACCCACTCCCGGCCCCCAGCCCACCCTCCGTCTGGGGCCTCCTGTCCTGCACCTGTCCCAGCCTGTGGGGCCTGCATGTCTGACTTCTCTCCCTGAGCGCCAGGGGGTCAGGGTCCCTCCGTGTGGGCATGAGTGTCGGGCTGTCCCTCCTGTGTGTGCAGGGACACTGTGTCCCTCCTCCCTGTGGACACGGCTGTCTCTGCTCGGGCGGGTGGCCGTGCTCAACGAGGTGGTTTCCAGTTCTCGGCTGACCTTGAGAGCAGCTGTGAGTCGAACCTGGGGCTGGCGGGCCAGACAGCCAGGCCTGGAACACTCTGGTGGCTCGCGGGGACAGTGGGCACTGAGGCGGGCATGCCCATTGACCGGTGCTGCGCTTCCCGCGTGTGGCGTGGGGTCCGGAGATAGTTTGTCCACCTGCCTTGTCTCTTCAGCCCAGCTGGGGCGCCACCAACTCCAGGCGCCCTGTCCACTCCCCCTCCCACTGCCCTGGGCCACACACAGCTGGACGGTGACTGTCCTTGTCTTCTGAGACCTGTCCATCCCCGCTCTTGAGCGTGCAGCTGCCCCTCAAGCCCTGCGGCCCCTGCCCACTGGCCTTGGCAGTGCCAGCTCCCCACACCTCCCACGTAGAATGGCTCATCTCATCTCCCCCGCGGTGGGCAGGCCGAGGGCAGGGAGCCACCCCTGACAGCCCATCCCTTGTCTCCTCCAGCTGGAAAGAGGCGACTTCCTCTCTGAGGAGTGGAGAGAGCGGATCGCGAACACAAGGTGCGTGGCAGCGGCTGACCGTGCGTGGGGGGTCCGTGCCATGCCCTCCCCAGCCCGGCTGGTCCCGGCGAGGGCAGTGGGAGTGCGTCTGGGCCTGCCCCCAGAGCTGTAGGCGGGGGCTGCCTTGCGGGGGAGTGCTGGTCGGGCAGAGATGCCCCCGGCGAAGGGCTGGGCCGCAGCCTGGTGTCCTCAACCTGGGTGCCCGAACCCTCGGCCTGCTGTCGAGGGGTCCGGCCCCGGTCACTGCCAGTCCAGGGCCTCTGTCCTGGCCGACACCTGGGCCTTTCTGGCCCAAACCTCTGCCTGGTCACCTCGGGGACGCGCCCCACCCTCCTGGAGGCCCTGTGGCCGTCACACACACCCCTGCGCCCTTAGTGGTGGTGACAGCCCTTAGGTGAGGAGCAGCCATGTGGTGGCGCTGAGGTGACATGCCCGCACCCCTGTGGAGTTTCTGGACAGGCCCCACAACTCTTGTGCCAGGCCGGCTCCTGGGGTCTGGGCCTTGGCGCCTGACGCCATCGAAGTCCCCAGGTCCCCCGGGGCCTGTCGTCTGGTCGTCCTGCATGCCTGGGCGTTCCAGCACGGGGGGCCACCAATCCGCCACGTGAGGGCACCCCCCGGTGTCCCAGCGCACAGGGCACCTCCAGGAGCTTCACACTTCATGTCTGGTGCTGGCTTGGGGCGTCCTGCTCTGGGGGCTGTCCCGGCAGCGGCCCCGAGTGACTGGCGGCACGTTGTCTTGCAGTGTTATCTTTGTGAATAACTTTGCCTTTGGTCCTGAGGTGGATCACCAGCTGAAGGAGCGGTTCGCAAACATGAAGGAAGGTAACGTGTCCCGCCATCCGCTGGTCCCGGGCGCCTCGGGTGCCTCGGAGCGCCGGCAGCGCAGGCTGGTGGGCGGGCCTGTGTGGGGGCTCAGGGCTCCGGTCGGAGTCCCTGAGTCCCGGCATCAACCCCACAGCCCAGCAGGTGCCCGCGCCCGGCGGCCACTGTTCTCTAGTTAGAGCACCTCAGGTCAGGGATTCCGGGACCGCAGAGTGCCACCCCGGTGGGGTTCGGACATCCCCAGGTCCGTCAGCAGATCTGCTGTGGCTGCCGCGGCCCACGGCCCCCACACTCGGCCCTCGCCCTCCTGGTGGGCAGTGCCGGGAGCCAGGCCGGGCCAGGGGCCCCAGGCGGGCTGTCTGGGCACGTGTGCGGAACGGACTCCTCCCATCCAGCGTGGAAGGCTGTTGTGTTCTCGACTTCGAGGCTGGAAGTCAGACCCCTGAGAGTGTCAGCTGTCGCCCACAGCCACGCGCACACGTGTCCCTGGGGTGGCGGTGCCCCTGCACGCAGCCCTGGCTGCCGCTTCCATCTCAGCGGCGAGGGCCCTGCTCTGTATGAGTGCCAACCGGCCGGAGGCCGCACCCTGGGTCCCGGGCAAGCGGGAGTTTGGGACTGCGTGGGCGGGACGCGTCCTTATCGGCTGGGCCTCCTGCAGACAGCAGCCTGCCGTCGCTCTGGCCTGCCCCGGGGCGCTGCTAGATGCCCCCCTCCTGTGTTTCAGGGGGCAGGATCGTGTCCTCCAAGCCCTTCGCGCCGCTCAACTTCAGGATCAACAGCAGGAACCTGAGTGGTAAGCGCCGCCCTGTGGCCCTCCGCCCGGGCTATTCTCAGCGCAGCGCCGTGGCCGTCGCTCTCGGGGCGTCCTGGGGATGGGCAGCACCCCTGCACGTCCCCAACCCCATGACCATAGATGTCCCCAGACATCTCAGTATCCCTGGGGCCTGCTAAGACCTGGCCCCAGGGTGGGAGGCCATAGGGCCTGTGGGTGCCGCCCCGGGGCTGCTCTGCCCTCCACATGCTCTTGGCCTGAGGTCATGGTGGTCCAGTGGGGCCTCACCAGGGGGCCGCTCGGCACGTGTCCCAGAGCTGGGGTCCCCCCTGCCCTCAGGGACCCTGTCCGCCTCGGAGGAGACCCTGTGGTGGGCGGCACAGCTATCAGCTGCGCCCCTCCCTGCACCTCTGCAGGCCTCTTGGGGCTGCGGGTGGAGGGTCGGCAGGCACACGAGGGGCAGGCCCCTGTGAGAGGCCGGCCTCACTCCTGCGCCCCGCAGACATCGGCACCATCATGCGCGTGGTGGAGCTGTCGCCGCTGAAGGGCTCCGTGTCCTGGACGGGGAAGCCAGTCTCCTACTACCTGCACACTATCGACCGGACCATAGTGAGTGGCCGCCGCCCCGCCCACCGCCCACCGGGCGCAGGCGCCGGCTCGCCGCCGTGCTGGGAGATGACATGGCCTCCTGTTTCTTTCCATTTCTAGCTTGAAAACTATTTTTCTAGTCTGAAAAATCCAAAACTCAGGGTAAGTGTGTGTGCTCCCCGCGGCCTCAGCTCGGCTCTGGGCACAGCCGGCCGAACCGCTCGGCAGCTTGGCCTGCCGCCCGGCGGCCCCCCCACCTCCCTGTGCGCGGGGCGCGCACGCATGCACTGCCTTCCCGCAGGAGGAGCAGGAGGCAGCCCGGCGCCGGCAGCAGCGGGAGAACAAGAGCGCGGCGCCCACGCCCGCGAAGGCGCCGGATAACCGGCTGCCGGCGCCCGCCGACGCCCCTGCGGTGAGCCCCACGTGTGCCCCGCAGCTCCCGGCGCGGCCCTTGGGCCGGGGGTGTCACTGCCGCCCGTGCTCACGAGGACCCTGGCCCCCAGGACTCTGGTGCTGAGGAGGAGAAGGCCGGGGTCGCCGCCATGAAAAAGCCATCTCCCTCCAAGGCCCGCAAGAAGAAGCTGAACAAGAAAGGCCGGAAGATGGCCGGCCGGAAGCGCGGGCGCCCCAAGAAGATGAGCACTGCGCACCCCGAGCGTAAGCCCAAGAAGAGCCAGACCGCACTGGACCTGCTGCATGCCCAGGCCGCCTCGCGCACGGCCCCGCCCTCGCCGCAGGGTGAGCGAGCCTGCCCGTCTGCCGCCCCAGGCGAGCCGCCAGCCTGCAGCCCTGACAGCCCCGTCTCCGCAGATGCCTACAAGTCACCTCACAGCCCGCTCTACCAGCTACCTCCCAGCGTGCAGCGGCAGCCCCCCGACCAGCTGCTGCTGGCCCCCGCCCCGCCCGCCCTGCAGAGGCTGCTAGGTGAGCGTCGCCCTGGGGCCTGCCGCGTCCCCGGCGGGCCCTCCGGTGCCTTGTGACGGGTGGGGCCCCGTCTTGCAGGCAGCGGGGGGCCTCTTTCGTGTGGGGAGCTGTGAGTCTTCCTGACACAGCAGCACGCGTCTGCTGAGGACACACGGCAGAGCTGGTGACACACCTGCTAGGGGCTCTGGGAAGACGCCAGGACGCTGACTGGCGCCAGCGCGACCTCATTTGGGCTGGGTCTGACGCATGTCCCTCGGCTCCCCCAGAATCCTTCAAGGTTCAGTATCTGCAGTTCTTGGCTTACACCAAGACCCCTCAGTACAAAGCCAACCTGCAACAGCTCCTGGACCAGGAGAAGGTGAGCCCGTGTCCCCCTTGTCTGGGCGAGTCCAGGGCCCGGGGGCCACATCCCTCAGCCCTGGCGCTGCCCCACGTGCCGGGCACCCAGCAGCCGTGGGCTTCACTGCAGTGCGAACCGCGCCGGGGCCTGGCTGGGTGCCGTCGCACAGCCTCGCATGGCCCTGTCCCCGCAGGAGAAGAATGCCCGGCTGCTGGGCGCTGCGCAGCAGCTGTTCGGACACTGCCAGGCCCAGAAGGATGAGATCAGGCAGCTCTTCCAGCGGAAGCTGGACGAGGTGGGTGCCCCGACGGCCATCAAGACCCTGGGGCAGCCTGCGGTGCAGCGAGGGAGCAGCTGCACCTGCCCCCCGCCGGGGGCCCAGCCCTCACTGCTGTCGTGTGTCTTCAGCTGGGGGTGAAGGCCCTGACCTACAATGACCTGATCCAAGCCAGGAAGGAGATCTCGGCCCACAACCAGCAGCTGCGGGAGCAGACAGAGCAGCTGGAGCAGGACAACAGGGCCCTGCGTGGCCAGAGCCTGCAGCTGGTACGTGGGGGCGTGGCCAGAGCGTGCCGCTGGTACGTGGGGCGGGGCCAGAGCACGCCTCTGGTACGTGGGGGCGGGGCCAGGTCTGCAGCTGGTACGTGGGGCGGGGCTAGAGTCGGCTGGTTCATGGGGGCGGGTCCAGCGCCTGCCGCTGGTACATGGGGGCGGGGCCAGAGTCCGCAGCTGGTTCGTGGGGGCGGGGCCAGAGCCTGCAGCTGGTACGTGGGGCGGGGCCAGAGCCTGCAGCTGGTACGTGGGGCTGTGCGCTTCCGGTCCCTCCGTTGCTGACAGGCGTATGACATTGTCATAATGCCAGCACGATGACTCAGCTGGGTGCTATGTGTCCAGTGCACCCTCAGGTGTCTCTGGAAGTAGTGAGAGGTGGTAGGAGACCCCGGGCCCTTCCCTTCTGCGCAGTGTCTTTTTGGCCTAGCTCTGGTGGGCGCGCACAGGACGGGGTCTACCAGGATCTGCACTTAGTGGCCTTGCTGGGGGCCCGCTGTCCCGTCCTCCAGCTGAGCTGCTGGCCTGGGGGCAGACCCGAGTCAGGTACCTGGCTCAAGCCCATATGTCTCAGCTCAAGGCGCGCTGTGAGGAGCTGCGGCTGGACTGGCCCACGCTGTCCCTGGAGGGACTGCTGAAGCAGGAGCAGGCGCTCAAGAGCCAGATCTCCGAGAAGCAGCGGCACTGCCTGGAGCTGCAGGTGGGCGCCCTTGTCATCTCCTTGTTTGGTAGTGTTTCTGCAGCCTACTGCAGACTCACGCTTGCACACAAGCCAGTGCCAGAGAATAGCGTCACCCACGCGTCCTGAGGTCCCATCCCAGCGTGTCACTCGTGTGATAATGGGCAGAGCCTGCTTGGGGCCACTTTCTAGCTGCCTAGCTCTCCGTCACTGCTGGGAAGTGTGCAGTGTTTCTCTGGAGGCGTGTCCCGTCCTGAACCCTGAGCATACATCCTGTCCTAGAAAGGGGTTTGCAGAGCCACAATCCCTGCCCTCTTGGGGCGTGGCATTGAGACTCCTCGCTTTAGCTCAGAACCTCCTTTCCTGGGCGCCCCTCGGGCAGATGTGTGCTTGGCCGCCAGGGTGCGAGCCCGCAGAGCCGCCTGCCGACACCGCTCTGTCTGCAGATCAGCATCGTGGAGCTGGAGAAGAGCCAGCGGCAGCAGGAGCTCCTGCAGCTCACAGCCTGTGTGCCACCCGATGAGGGCGCAGGGCTGTTGCGCGGGAAGAGCGCCCTGGGCCGCGAGCTGGAGGCCGACCCCAGTCGGCCGCCCCCGGAGCTGGACAGCACCAAGCTCTCGCTGCCGCAGCTGAGCGCAAGCCCGGAGCTCTCCGTGAACGGCCACGCAGCGGCCTACGAGCTCTGCGGTGCACCGGGCCGGCCGGCCCCCCGGCACAACACCCCGCAGTACCTGGCCTCCGCCCCGGACCAGGACCTAGTGCCGGGCACTCCCAGCCATAGCAGCCGACCCCGGCTAGATCGGCTGTCCGGCCTGGCCCTGCCCGACTACACGCGGCTGTCCCCAGCCAAGCTGGTGCTGCGGCGCCACCTGAGCCAGGACCCTGCCACCGGCGCCAAGGCAGCCGCTGGGGAGCTGCACGCACGGTGAGTCAGCCAAGTGCGCGGGGCCTGCCCAACCCCGCAGGCACCCTGGGAGTAACCAGCTGCATCTCTCGCAGAGCCGAGCTGGCCAGGGAGAATGGCCTCCCGTACCAGAGCCCGGGCACAGCCAACGGCATCAAGTTGAGCCCACGGGAGCCACCGCCCTCGTCCCCTGCAGCCTCGCTGGCTCCAGGGGAGAAGGTGAGCCGGGGCTGCAGACCGGGGGAGGCGCAGGGGCGTCGTGGGGGCGTCGCAGCGGCTACAGTCAGTCTCGCGGTGCAGGGGCTGAAGGAGCGCGGCCACGGCAGCGGCGGGGAGCCCATCACCAGCCTGCCAGTCAGCATCCCCCTCAGCACCGTGCAGCCCAGCAAGCTGCCCGTCAGCATCCCACTGGCCAGCGTGGTGCTCCCCAGCCGAGCTGAGAAGGCGGTGAGCATGGCCTGGTGGCTCTCAGGGTGGCAGTGGCGAGCGTGCCATGCAGGACGACTGGCACTGCCCCACCCTAGTTTGTGGGCAGGGCCCAGGGCGCCTCCCCTTCCTGCTGCCTCCGTTTGATGGAGCTCCGGTTCACCTGAAGCCTCCTTGGAAATATGTGCTTCACGGGTGTTTAATACATTCGCAGTTAGCAGCCGTCACCACTGTTCCCTTCCAGAATTTTAAGTCCCTCCAAAAGCAGCCTCATTCTGTCAGCATCTGCCTTCCGCCTGGGGTCCCAGTCTCTCTCTGAGCACCGTGGGGTCAGGGTCCCTCCACGTGGGGGCGGGTGTTGTGTCCCTGCTGTGCCTGCGGGGCTGTTGCGTCTCAGCTGAGCTGAGCCCCTGGCTGTGGCCGCCTTTCCCAAGCGAGCACTGGCGCCCAGCCGCCCAGTGCCTGCCCACTAGTGACTCACTGACTGACCCTCCAGGGCATGTGTCACCGCTCTGTCGTCCTGTTCCCCCCACCACGCAAAACTTCCCGCTCCTGCTAACTGTGTGCCCCCGGCCCCGCAGAGGGGCTCCCCCAGCCCTGTGCCGCAGGCCCGGGAGTCCTCGTCCGCCCCGGACAAGCAGATGGGTGCCAGCGCCCACGGTGCTGTCGGCAAAGGCCTGGCCCCAGGCCCCACAGGTGAGCTTCCAAGCACCTGCGTCGGTCACTGCTCAGCCCTGGGGCCCTGGCGGCCACACCCAGGCTCAGAGCCTCCAGAGAGGAGAGGGTGCCGCCTTCTCAGCTGGGGCTCCAGGCCCTTTGCTCTGGGCACCCGTGTAGGGCCTTGCCCAGGAGGGCTCCAGACAGCTGGGCCTCCCACAGCGTCCTGAGCCAGCTCATGCCCCAGAGGGGCGGGACAGACGTGCATACGGGCGCATGTGGCGCCACCTGAGAGCGACCATCTGCAGGTTTTTTCACCGCCTCGGCGGCTGTCAGTGGAGTCGCAGCTGGCAGCCCGGCCCCCGCCGGAGCCGAGCCCGCCGCCTGCGAGGAGCCCTGCAGCGCCGGGAGCCTCTTCGCCACCGTGGGGTCCCGCAGCTCCACCCCGCAGCACCCAGCCCTGCCGGCCCAACCCCGCCACCCTGGCGCCGCCTCGCCCGCCCGCCAGCTCTGTGCCAGCCCCCGGCTTGGCGCGCAGGGCGCACTCCCCGAGAGCAGCAAGGGGGAGCTGGCCTGCGACGCCGGCTGCTCAGACCCCGAGAGCGACGCCAGGAGGAGGGCGGTCTTCTCCGCGGCCGCTGGCCTGGCCAGTGCCCGGCCGTCACCCTCCAGCAAGCACAGCCCCCACTCCGCGGGCGCCCGTGGGGACGGCGGGCAGGACTGTCGCAAGCGGGGCCGCAGGAAGAGGGCTGCGGCGGGCACCCCCTGCCTGAGCGCGGGCGTGTCCCCCAAGCGGCGGGCCCTGCCGACCACGGCCGGGCTCTTCACGCCGTCCTCAGGGTCCCCCCTGAACCTCAACTCCATGGTGAGCGTGGGGCGGGCCGGGCGCGGCGGGGCGGGGCGGCCAGGCTCGGGGCCCTTGACGGGGCCGTGCGTGTCTGCTGGTCCTCAGGTCAACACCATCAACCAGCCCTTGGAGATCACGGCCATCTCGTCCCCCGAGAGCTCCCTGAAGAGCTCCCCTGTCCCCTACCAGGACGACGACCCACCGCCCGTGCTCAAGAAGGAGAAGCCGCTGGGCCCGGCCAACGGGGCCCACTACTCCCCGCTGACCTCGGACGAGGAACCGGGCTCCGAGGACGAGCCCGGCAGTGCCCGGTGAGTGGGGCCCCGCCGACCGGCACCCCGCCTGCCAGCTCTCCGGCTCGGCCCGCATGGCGCTTGGCGCCGGTACGCACTGCACGACCACGCACCCGCGTTGGTTTATTCCGTGCTGGCGGTGCCCGGCCTGTCTCCAGAACCTTCCTTCTTCCCCACCAGACTGCCCTCCCCGAATGTCAGGTGCTCGGGGCAGCTCCATGTGGCGGCCAGTGTCAAGCGTCCTTGCTGAAGGCTGGGTGGCGGCCAGTGGTGCAGCGGGGCCCCATGCACTGTGCACCGTCTCCGGTGTCTGGCCGGTGTGGGGGCTGGGTTGTCGTGCTGCGCTCCGGGAGCCTGGCTCACACCCCTCGTTTCCATTCCTGCCACGGTGCCCCAGCAGTCCCACCGACCCTTACTTCCCGCGTCTGTCGGCAACCAGCCGCCTGCGTCCGCCTGTGTCCCCAGGCCTTGCCCCCCCCCCCCCCTTGCGGTCTGGAGGCAGGGCCCCGGGGACTTGACGGCACAGCTCTGCTGCGGCAGGGCAGGCGCTCTTGCCAGACCTGCGCCCTCCGGGCAGAGCCCGCCCACAAGCCCCGTGGGCGCACGTGCTGAGTCCCATCGGCCGCAGCTCCCCTCTGTCCTTGCGGCCACACCCGACTCCTGCGCGCACGCACCGTCTGGTAACTGGCCCTCTTCTCTCCATTAGAATTGAGAGGAAAATTGCAACAATCTCCCTGGAGAGTAAATCTCCTCCGAAAACCGTGGAAAACGGTGAGTCCGGGGCTCCCTGCTGCCGCGTACTAGGAGTGGCGGCAGTGCCCCTGGGGAGGGCTGGCCTGTCCCCTTGTCACCCCAGCGTCGTCAGCCAGCCGGGCACAGGGGCACCCCTCTTGACCAGGCACCGCCGCCCTCCCGCCTCAGCTGCCGCTCTGTCGTCAGGGGGCAGCTCGGGCCGGAGGCCCCAGGGTGGCAGTGAGCCCATCAACAGCGGCAAGTGGAAGTCCACCTTCTCGCCCATCTCGGACATCGGCCTGGCCAAGTCCGCCGACAGCCCGCTGCAGGCTGGCGCCGCGCTGGTCCCGGGCTCGCTGTTTGCCCTCCGGCCCGCCCTGGAGGAGCCTGCCGACGCCAAGCTGGCCCACCCCAGGAAAAGCTTCCCCAGCTCCTTGGCGGGGGCCGGCGCACCCAGCCCCAGCCACAACCCTCCCAACGGCTTCGCCTTCAGCGGGGGCCTGGCCGCCGACCTCAGTTTACACAGCTTCAATGACGGTGCTTCTCTGCCCCACAAGGGCCCGGAGGGGGGCCTGAGCTTCCCCACCCCCCGCAGCAAGGATGGGGCCTCGGAGCCGGGCCCCTTCCTGAACAAGCGGCAGCTGGACGGACTGAGCGGCCCCAAGGGCGACGGCAAGAGCAGGGAGGCGGCTGAGCCCGACAGGGCCGCACACGGCAGCAAGGCGGCCCGCGGCCGGGACCGGGACCGGGACCGGGACCGGGACCGGGAGCGGGACCCCGACTTCAAGAGCGGCCACAATCTCTTCATCTCTGCTGCCGCAGTGCCCCCTGGGGGCCTCCTGGGCGGCCCAGGCCTTCCGGTGGCGGCGCCCTCTGCCGGCGCAGCGCCTGCTGCCGCGGCGCCCCGCCCCTTCCTGGGCACCTTCGCCCCCGGGCCGCAGTTTGCCCTGGGCCCCATGTCCCTGCAGGCCAACCTGGGCCCGTCCGTGCTGCAGTCCCTGTTCAGCTCCGTGCCGGCCGCCGCCGGCCTGGTGCACGTGTCGTCCGCAGCGACCCGACTGACCAACTCGCACGCCATGGGCAGCTTCTCCTCCGGGGTGGCCGGCGGCGCAGTTGGAGGTAGGCAGCCCGTCTCCTCGGCCTGACGCGCAGGTCGCACAGCCGCAGGCGGCACGGCCGAGGCCGCTGTCCTGGACAGCCGGGTTAACTGACTGCCTTACAGGTCTCCGCGCTGCGCCGGGGAGACGCTGTCCCCGCGCGCGCGCCCTGGTGTCCACTTTGCGCCGCCACCTTGTTCTTTCTCCAAACGCAGACCGGGTTCGGTGGGCAGAGCCCGCGCGCCGCCCCTTGCCGGCTCTGCCAGTGACCGGGTCTTCCCTGCGGAGGAGCCGCCCAGGCCTCCTCCCCGTGGAGGGCGTGTCGGACACCGGCCCACGCTCCGGGCGAGCAGGGGTGGCGGCGCCCCTCTCCGAGGGGTGGAAAGAGCGGGCGGCCCCGGGGAAGCCGAACGCCGGAGGCGGCTCCTGGCAGCGCGGCCGGGAGCACGCTGGGCATACGGGTGGGGGGGTGGCCCTGGAGCCGGCTCGTCCGTCCCGCAGGTGAGTGTCCCCGGCCTCCTGCGCCCCTGCTGCTTGCTGCTTCGTCACGCACGCACGCACGCACGCTCGCACCACTCGGACTGCGGCTGCTGCTCCCCGCCCCCGGCGTGCGAGCCCGGCTTGCTGGAGAGTGCCGCCCGTTGAAGCTGGGTTTCTCTCTCCCGTTTGCAGGTGTCTCTAACCACGCGGCGCCGTCCGCCTCCGCTCGCCCGTTCGGAGCCAGTTTCGGCAGCGGGGCCACGGGTCGCAGCGCCACGCTGAGCTTAACCCCGCTGCAGGCGGTGGCTAGCGCCCCCGCCGCTTCCTTTCAGGCCGCGTCCCCTGCGGACTCCAGGCCGCCCCCGCCCCCGCCCCCCGCGGGGCCGCCCGCCCTCCACGCACCCCGCCCTGCTAACGCTACCTTGCCTCCTGCCCCCGCGCTGCTGGCGTCTAACCCCGAGCCCGTGCTTCTGCGGAACCTCGCGCCCCTCCCTGCTAACAAGCCTTTCTTCCCCGCCGCCTCTGCCGCCTCGCTCCAGCCTGCTAACGCCTCTTTGTCCATCAAGCTCACCTCCCTCCCGCACAAGGCCTCCCGCCCCTCCTTCACGGTGCACCACCCGCCCCTGCCCGGGCTGGCCCTGGCCCAGGCCGCGCCCGGCACCCCGCAGGCCAGCCCCACCGGGCCGCCGGCCGTGTGGGTGTCGCTTGGCATGCCGCCGCCGTATGCCGCGTGCCTTGCGGGGGTTAAGCCGCGCTAAGACCTTGCTTAGCTAGCAGTCCGTGTTCCGTAAGGTAAGGCTAGAGCTGGGCTGCGGGCAGAGCGAACGAACCGGGCTCCCTTGCAGAAGCTACCGGGCAGGGCTCGCGGAGGGCCGCCCGCCCGAGGCAGCGCGTGGCAAGGGCGGAGCCGCCCCTGGGCTGCGGGAGTCGGCGGGCGGGCGGGTTCAGTGGGCCTGCGGGGCTTCCAGCCCGTCGGTTTTGGTCACTGGCGGGCTTCAGGGAAAACAGACCTGTGAGAGGGGCTGCCCGGCAGGTTCTCCGCTAGAGGCACCCGCAGCGAGCTCAGGCAGCGAGTGGCCGCTGCCCGCAGCTCAGGCCTGTGGGGAGCCTGAGAGGGAGGCCCCATGTGCCGGCAAGAGTCGTGAGGAGCCGGGGCCAGAGCCCGACGGGCTGGCTGCGCCCCAGGAAGGCAGGGTCGCTTTAGGCCTCAGGGACCGCGCGGCCCCGTCGGGTGGTGCAGTGTGGCCAGACCAGGGTGGAAAGGTCAGGAGACATGCGCGTGGCCGCCCACCCCGTCGTCCTGTCGCGGGGAGCGAATCTCACCTGGGGGCAGAGCCGGCCTGTCCGACCGGGGAAGGACCACGTTTGGTGACCCAGTTCAGGAGGGCCTCCCGGCAGGCCCACTCACTCCTGCCTGGACCAGGTGCCACTCGGGCGGCCCTTTTCCGTCGTCCCGCCCGTCTGCCTGAGGCTTTGATCCCCAGCGGGGCGGCCCCCGCGGGCTGCTAACACGGCGCTCTCCTCTGCTGGTGTCCACAGGTAACTAGGATTCTACCTCAGCCGCGAGACCTATGCAAGGACGGCGGCGGTGCTGGCGGCGGCCGGGCCGAGGCTCTACTGTGAATCAGCGCAGCGCGGCCCGGTGCTGGGCCCGGCTCCGGCGTGCTGTCCCTAGTTTAGATAAAGTATTTATCGTTTTTTAAAGAGTATAAATCCCCCCGACTATTTTATTCACCGCAGTCGTGGGAGCGGCTGTCCGAGCGTCCGCACGTCTATGAGGACCTGTCTGGGGACGACGTCTTGGAGCCGCGCCTCCCCGGTGCTAGCCGCCCGCTGCTCTCCTGGTGCTGACCTGGGCGACTGCCGCCCCGCCGCCCCGCCCGGCCGGGACACCGGCACGGGGATGGCGGGCGGGCGGCCAGAGGAGGGGACCCGTCGAGTGGTGCTCGCAGGGCGGGCGGCGTGTGGAACAAGTGCATTTATCTGTCTTCGCCCGTGTGGCTGGACGAGGGGCAGCTAGCGGCGGTGCCTGGTGTCTGCGAGTCACGTGACGACGGGACAGTATTTTATAGACGCGATGAGAATCTATAAATTTCATAGACTGACTTCCTCTATTTTTAGATTGTATAACGCACAGTAAACACAAAGGAAGAGTGAGGGGACCTTTATTTATTCCAGCCCAGCAGCGTGTGGGGGGGGTGCAGGTCAGGGCAAAGCTTTCCAGAAGCTTCCAGGCCACAGCAGGGTGCTCGGGTCCCTTCAGTGATGCCTGTGGCAGGTCTGCGTCTCCGGGGGCGCCCCAGGAGGGACCAGTCTCAGACACGGACCCAGGCGAGTGGCCGAGGCAGAGATGGTGCTGAGCCCGCCGGCCCCTCCCGTGGGCGGTACTCTTGATGCCCAGGTGCTGTGCCCACCCCGCGACTGCCGGGGCCAGGCTCTAAAATGACTTAGAGAAGCTACTACACGGTGTCCCTCCGGGCTGCCGCCAGGGCAGCAGGTGACACGGCCTCCTGACGTGCCATACCCCTCCCCGCTCCCTCCCCCTCCCACCTCCCTGCCAAGCCCAGGGCCGCACAGCCTGCTTGCGCACTGCAGACAGCAAGGCCGAGGCTCTGCCCCCGAGGCGGCCCCAGCTGACCACTACTGCTGACCGGGGCACTTCAGGGAGGCCGGGCCACAGGTCACTCTGCTCAGGAAATGGCAGCGCCCTGCGGGCAGGAAACCCAGCCTGCCTGTATCTGGGAATCTAAGACACACTCGCCCTGTGGCCGCCCGCCGATGGTCGGAATAGCATTGCTTCTGTCCACCCACTGTCATTCCCGCCTCCACCGTGACCTGTGACTGCCAAGGCTCAACTCTGTCGCGTGCTTTTGGTTGGGGGTAGCAGCAAGTGCACCCCTCTGGCTGGGAGCCCACTGTGCTCTGCATTTCCACCCCAACGCTGTAATAAATCGTTCACTTGAAGCTGTCTGATGCAGTGATGCGTGGGCTCCGCACGGCGGGGAGGGCGGCAGGCTTCCCGACGCACTCACACCCGGGATCTAGGTCTCCTCTCCTTTGGGAGTCTTCCAGGCATGAAACTGCCAGGGGCCTGTCACCGACTTATTGCCCTGGGGAGCAGCTCTGACCCCCCCCGAGGAACGAGGGACCTTTATTTGCACAGAGCTCGGTGCCTGGGTGCCCCCAGCCCTTCACAGCTTTTTCGTACATTCACCTGCACAAGCAGGGTGCTGCACCCACCCCGGGGGCCCACAGCCTCTGGATGGTCACACACAAGGGGCCAGGGCACAGGTTCTGGGAGTGGACACTGGTGCGTTCTCTGGTGCAGCACATGGCACCAAAGTGCCGGGCCAGTCCAGTGGGTCCCCACCATGGGGTGGGGGTGGGGGGGCAGTCTACTGGGTGTTTTCTCCAAAGAGGCCGCCCACCCACTTCCCAGTCCTCGGCTGGACCTTCAGGTCTTCGCTGAAGCAAACCCACAAGACCAGGAAGGGAAACACGGGCCTGGCGAGGGTGGCAGACTCCTCGAGGCCCCCATGGACAGCCCGCGCCCTGGACTCAGGCCTTCAAGCTGCTGAGTTGGAACCTGGCCTCCTCGGATATGCCAAACTGCTCCAGAGGGTCCTGCGGGGGGAGTGGGGTGTGAAGAGCTGGAGCCTGGGAGCACCCGCCGCCCCACCTGCCCGCACCCACCTTGCCTGTCATCTTTTTGATCTCGTTCCTATAGAAGACCAGGCTCCGCCGCATGAACTCATAGCTGGGGAGGAGGGCGCCAGCATCAGACGCAGCTCGGCGCCGCGCCCGCCCCGCCCCGCCCGGCCCGGCCCAGCACCCACCTGGCCCTCTGCAGAGCGCCCATCCACTCCTGACACTGCTCCTGGCTGCAGCAGTCGAAGCGGTACTTCCGCTCGGGGTCCTCCACGAAGCCTGCAGAGGGAGCGCCCCGCCAAGCGTGCCCCACATTCCCACTCGCTGGCCACAGGCTTCAGCTACCCTGTGCCAGTGTCCACCACGGACCCGGCATCCCCCGCCCCAAGGATGTCGAAGTCCTAACCCTTTGGGACCTGGGACTACAAGTCCCCTTTTGCAAACAGGGTCACCCACCCCCGGTGTAACTACTTGAGGTCACAGGAGAGTGGGGTGGGCAGAATTCAAGAGGACCGGCGTCCTTATACAAGGGGCAGCCCGGACACAGACACGCAGGCAGAGACCCCCAGAAGCTGGGGGAGCATCAGGGCCAGACTGCCTGAGAAGCGCCCAGCCCCGGCCTCCGGAACCCGGGCCAAGGGAAACCAGCTGAGGCTCCACCTCCCCCTGCAGACCCCGCCCCCCGGGAAATCAGGCAGCATCCTCCCCCGGGCGGAAGCACAGCGAGGCGCCCCTAAAGGGGAGTGGTGCTCCCCAGCCAGATGGCCAGGCAGACTGGGCGCGCCGTGGAGCGGGGCAGAGGCCGCACTCACTGAGGGAGAAGCTACTGGGCTCTTCCTGGGTGACTCTGCAATGCTCCAGAAGCAGGGCTCCGACGGGCTAGGGGCGGTGGGGAGGCAGGAGGCGCCTTAGGTGCGCGGGGTACACCGGGGTGCAAGGGGCCGCACGGAGCCGATGGGGACACACGGGGGCGCGCCAGGCAGGCCCTCCCAGGCCCCGCCCTACCTCCGCCTCGTCCGTCCGGAAGTAGAAGAGGAAGTTGACCACCAACTTCACCAGCCGCCGCTTGACCACTACGGGCACAGGGCGAGCTCGTGCGGGCTCGGCGGGCGCCCCCGCCCGGCCCGGCCACGCCCCCACCCGGCCCGACCCGCTCACCGCTGCCCTTCTTGGGGCCTCGCATGCCCAGCTCCGCCGCCAGCTCGGCCGGCTGCCGGGACAGCGCCTGCAGCTCCTTCTCATTGTAGCGCATGGCGCCGCGGGACCGCGAGCAGCAGGAGAAAGCGGAGCGCCAGCCGCCGCGTTGCCGGCCGCCGTCCCCGCTCGCGCCAAAAAAGTCTCACGGCGCTGCCCGGAAGCGCCGCGCAAGCTACTGCGCCTGCGCGCGGCCCGGGGGCTGCAGGCTCCTGTCAGTCAGCGGCACCTGCCGCAAAGGTCCACGGGACTGACAGGAGGCTTCGAAGCGCACGCGGACAGGGTGGGCTAGGCGAACGGTCGTGATTTGTGACCATGAAAGAAGACGGGCCCGCGGTGGGTGGCACCCTTTCCAGACGCTAAAGGGAAAGGGACAAATCGCAGCCCAGTTTCCCGCAAGAACTCACCCCCCACCACCCCCTGGAACTGGTCCGTTGAAAACCTAGTGCGTAGGCGCACTTCTATTTCCGGTCCGCACTCTCGGCCCCGCCCTAATTTCCTGACGCCACCGGCGCGACCCGGCCGCGATGCAACTGGGCATGCGCACACGGAAGGCCCCGCCCCATTTGCCCTCGGAAGTGCTTCCCCTTCTAACGCGCGAGCGCGGCGCCGAGTGGTGGCAGCGGCTGAGAGGTTGTCGGTCTTGTCGCTTCGATACTGGTGATTGGCGGGGCGAGGGCGGCGGCGGCGCCGGGGCCTGAGCTTCTCCGGGGGCGGGCCGGCGGGCCGACGTAGACGGGGCTGCGGGCTGAGGGGCTTCTGGTTCGCTTCCCGCGCGCGGGGCAGCCCCTACGCCGCCCGACGCTCGGAAGTCGGTCCCGGAAGACCCGTTGGGAGGGATCCTTTGTGTGAAATGGGGACGCTTGTGGACCCCAGTCGTGCCCGCGATGGCCGACCCTGGTCTAGGGGGGCGGCTGGAGCCCCTCTGTCTCCCGGGCGGGCCCCCTGCTGCCAGCGGGGCCCCGAGATTTCACGACCTGCCGGGCGGTGGGAGGCAGGGTCCCGCGTGGCAGGTTTGAGAACGCGTGACGGTCGTTTGCAGCCGAGGGCGGCTGAGAACCAGCAAGTCCGGCCGTGGCGCTTGACCCGATTGTCTCGGTTCCTGAATGCTGGAAACGTTAAACGTCTCCCTGCGTCCGCCGCCGGGAATGACGGCCTGAACCGCCCGGGTGCTTGCAAGCTCGGCCTGCATGAGTTCACGGCACCTGCAAACTGCCTTTCCTCCCTGCCCTCGAGCCTCGCTGTACTGACCGGCTCACAGCTGCCCCGTGCCCTGGGCCTTCGTGGGCACGCGGCGAAATTTTCCTCTTGGTGGTGGTCGCTTATTTTTAAAATTCCGATTGAGGTCACTTTGATTTACAAAGGGACATAAGCTCACCTGTGCAGAATCCCCACACCCTGCCCACCAGCCAGTTACACCACCCCTTGCGCCGACCGACCCCCATCCCCTTCCCCACTGGTGAGCTCAGTGCCCTTGTTGATTTCCACGCATTGGCTTTTGTTTTCCCTTCTGTTCCTTTGATTTCTTTCCACAGTTGAGTGGCGTCATCTGGTATCTGGAGTTCTCCTTCTGGCTTAATCTGATGGAGCAGCGTCCCCTCTAGGGTCCTCATTGTGGAAACATGGGACAGTTTCATCTTCTTTAGGGCTGCGTAGTATTCCACAGTAGATCTACACCACACGCTCTTTATCTGTCATCTGATGACGGACACTTAGATCTTCCCAATTCCTGGCGATTGTAAATAATGCAGTAGACATGGGGGGGGGCAGCTATCTCTGCGAATGAGTGTTTTTGTGTCTTTTGGGTAAATACCCAGAGTTGGGGTGTCAGGGCATAAGGAATTTGTGTTCTCACTTTCTTGAGGAATCTCCACGCTGCTTTCCACAGAGATACACCTGTCTGCACTCCTACCCACAGTGTAGAAGGGCTCCTGTTGTCCACCGCCTCGCCAGCCTTGGTTGTTTCCACACCGGAGAATAGCCATTGTCACAGATGTGAGGCGATAGCTCGTGGCTGTTTTGATTTGCGTTTCCCTAGTAATGAGGGAGGAGAAGCACCCGTTTCATGTGCCTGTTGGCCCTCTGAGCCTGGAGAAGCGTCTCTCAGCTCTGCCCATCTTTTCACTGGGCTGCCTTTCCCTTGTTGAGTTTCCTGGGTTCTCTATACTTTCTGGGTATTAAGCCCTTTTCAGGAACATGGAACGCACATGTCCTTTCCCGGTCTGTGGGTTGTCTTTTTGTGATCCTTTCAGTGTGCAGCAGCTTTTTAGCTTATGTGGTCCCCCCTGTTTATTCTGGTGGGTCTTGCCCCTGGCGCTGGAGTTGAGTCCCCAAAGATCTTTCTCTGAGGTTGATGTCACAGAACGTATTGCCTATGTTTTATCTACATATTTTATGGTTTTCCCTCTTGCAGCCTTTACTCCCTTTTGAATTAGTTTTTGTGTGTGGCGTTGCGAGTGGTGTGCTTTTCCTCTCTCATGCTTGATGGCACAGCTTTTCCCAACACTATTTGTTGACAAGACTTTCCTTTCTCCATGGAGCGTTCTCTGTGGCACATTGACCGTAATGAGCGCGTCTGTTTCTTCCCAGTTCTGTCCCTTGCAGTTCTCTGCCATTGATCGGTCTCTGTTTTTAGCCCCGTGCATGCAGTTCTGATCGCTGCCCCCTTTATATTCTAGCTGGGCTGCGGGAGTGCGGCCTTTCCGCTTTTCTTCTTTTTTCTCGTGATGACTTTGACTATTCAGGGTCTTTTGTGAGTCCATACAAACGACATGTTTTGTCCCATTTCCTTGAAAATTGCCTGTGGGTTGGCGGGGACTGCACGTGTAAGTTCCTGCCGCTCACAAGTGTGGACTGTCTTCATCTCTCTGTCTCTTCCTCTGCTTCTTTTCTTTTCTTTTCTTTTCTTCCCAGGAGAGGTGGCGGCAGGCAGGGAGAGGAGGAGCAAGCGTCTTGTTTTATGTAGCTGCTCGTGGCGGCAGTTCTGGCCCAGTGAGCGGAGCCGTGGTGCTCACGGCAGGTCTTTCACTCTGCCAGTGTGTTCCTGTTTCTCTTGTCAGTGGCATCCCGGTCTGGATTTTATGTGCTTCCACTGTGGTGCTTGCATATAAAAACGCAGCATATTGGTGTATTTACTTTGTACCTGGTTCTTTACTACGTTCATCAATCCTGGCAGTGTTCGTTGTTGGGTTTTTTTTGGTGGAGTCCTGAGGATTTTCTCTATAAATATATCATCTGCAAATAGTGATAGTTTTACTTCGTTTCCAATTTAGATTCCTTTTATTTCTTCTTCTTGCCCACTTGCTCTGGCTGGGCCTCCAGTACGATGTTAGATGGCAGTGGTGAGCGGACAGCCTTGTCCTGTTCCTGATCTCACAGGAGACGCTTTCAGGTTTTGTCCACTAAGTATGGCGTTGGCTGTGGGTTTGGATATGTGACTTGACTGGTGCGTATGTTCCTCCTGTCCATCAGTCGGTGCTGACTTCTGTCACATGCGTTCTCTGATGTGCTGAGATGATCACGGGGTTTTCTCTGGTGGGTGGGCACCTTACATGAACAGACGTGTGACTCTAAGCACCCTCGCACCCCTGCCTACGTCCCCTTGGTCATGATGGCTGAGGCTCTTCATATATTGTTGGTATCTTTTTGCATCTGTGTGTGTCAGGTATCGGTCTGTAAATTCTTGTGTCAGCCTTTGCTTTTGCTTTTTTTACGTCAGTGCGATGGTAGCTTCCTGTGAAATATTTGGAGGCATCCCATTGTTTAATTTCTTGGAACGTCTTGAGAAGAATAGGTGTTAATTCTTCTCTGGAGGTCCGGTAAAACTCACTAGAAAAGCCGCCTGCTTCCAGGTTTTCGTTGGTGGGGAGACTGCACTTGTTCGTCGGGCTGGTGGTCCCCCACCCCGGAATCCAGGCGTCCCGGCTGCTTCCTCCGAGACCCGCCGCTGCCCACCGGGGCACCCTGCCCGGCGTCTGAGATACCGCCGGTCCCTGCTCCCCTTCCCTTTGAGTCCGTTGGTGAGTTCTCTCTCTTTGGGCTTCGTGGAGCTTCTGAATGGTGTGTGTCATCTCGATTTCACTGATTTTTGTCTCCTTGCCGTTACTGACCGGCTTCAGTTCTTTTTCTAGTTGCTGCAGGTGGTGGTAGAGTGTTGGCGGCTTTTCTTTGGTTGCGTTTCTTCAAGGAAGCGCGCAGCGAAGGAACGAAGGCCGCTGGCAGGTGGGACAGGGAGGAGGAGGCACTTGCAGACTCATTTTATTCAGTTGTTCGTCCCGCCCTCATCCCCTCGTCTCAGCCCTGACGCGCGCTCCGGGCCCTGGGGATGTGCCCGCGCGGCTCCCCGGGCGCACCCGTTTCTCTTCGTTTCTCTTGCAGTAGGTCTGGATCGACGCAAACGTCCCTTAATTCTGCTTTTGCCGCACCCGTGGGTTCCGATAGGCGGCTTGTGTCCCGGTGCTTCTCAGCGTCCCCTCGGTTTCCTCTTTCCCGGCTCGTCGGAAGCACGCGGCCTCGCCTCCGCGCGGGGTTCCAGCCTCCTTTTCGGAGGTGCTTTCTGGTTCATGCCGCGGTCTCCGGAGAAGCCGCTTGCTGCGTCTCCTGTCCTCGCTGACCTTGGCGTGTGAGTGTGTTCTCAGCCCTCGGGTACGTGCAGAACGTGCCAGAACGAGGTGTGAAGCCGACCGCTCTAGTTGGTCACCGACGGTGGCGGGTTCCCGCTGACGTTCTGCCCGGCCGACCCGTGTGGGAGCGGCTGGCGTCACTCTGTCTGCTACTAGGCCAGGCTCCCAAAGGCCGGGCTTTCCCTCCGCGGCCTCCCTCTGTCAGTCTGCTTGTGTCAGCACCGGCGTTCTCTCTGGGCGGCAGCTCCAGGGGTCCCTGGGACCCCGAGTCTGCTGCTCTGCACCTCCCGACTGCCGCCTGTCTGCAGGGGCTCCGGTCACCCTGGCGGCCAGCGTGGTCTCCTGGGTGCACTCGTCCTGGGACCCCGCAGCCTGCCGTCCTGGGGGTCTTCTGCAAGACTCGGGACTTCCTTGGAGCAGCTGACTTTGTCCTTCTGTCCAGGGCAGTTTCTCTTCTTGGCATTGGGCCCCCGCGTCCCTCTCATTTTCTGCAACTCCGTCTAGCGTCTTGCTCAGCCGCCTCGTGTCTCCTTCGGGGAGGCCGCTCTGCGCCGCTGCCCTCACGTCAGTCTGTCTGGATGGTCGATCTCCCCCCGGGGCTCTTCTTGAGCACCGCCGCCCAGCGCAAAGGAGGCGGCCGGGGCCACGGCCCCGGCGGCGGTGTGGCCATTCTCGGCCCCTGGCCGCGCCCTGTGTCCTTCCTGTCTGCACTCGCAGGCCGGCATGTGGGGGGCGCTGTCGCTGCTCAGGGAGCCTGGCGGGGAGCTGCTGTTTGCTCCCCTGGTCCCTGTCTGAGCGGAGAGGCCACGTACAGCTTGGGGAACACGTCTGACCTGCCAGGTCAGGGCCTGGGCCCTCGGGGTGTGAGTGACCGCTTGTTCTGAGCGCGCCTGCCCTGTAACCCATTACAGAGGGCTGGCTGCCTCCTTGGGGAATGTGGGGCCCCAGCCAGCCACCGTGGGGCTGCTTCTGGCCAGGTCACAAGGAGCGGAGCTGGTCCCCAAGTGGGCTTGTTAGTACTCTGCCTCCAGAGGCATCCCTAAGCATGACCTCTGCGTCGCCTTGCTGGCCCTCACTCTGCAGGCAGCATGGGGCTGCCTCTCCCGCAGCCCAGCTGTCTCCCCAGTGTCATCCCCACTGCACCGGACAGCCGGCTCTCAGTGCAGGGCGAATGCTCGTGGCGCGCTCACCACAACGCAGGGCATCAGGCGCTCCTGGCAGCGCGGCCCGGGCCAGCTGCCTTCCCGTCCCCGCCTCGTGTTTGGCCCGCAAAGCTCAGAAGCTGAGCTCAGTGCGCTGTGGCGGGGGTGGCGCGCCCCAGGACTGGTCTCGTGGCTGGGCGTCGAGTTCTAGGCATCCGGGATCAAGGACGGGGTTCCCGGCCGTCGGCAGGTTGGCAGCTACCCGGGGAAGTGGGTGGAGGCTGGGAGAGCACAGCGGAGTTAGCCGTGCCAGGGGGCAGGCTGGGCAGGCTTCACGGCGGCGGGGACACGGCGGCGAGAGCCTCGCTCGGCTTATCCAGGCCATCCCGGCTGGGGCGGCTCCCCCAGCACGTCGCCTGGAGACCCTCCCTCCAGGTTCTTGTGCCCCAGCGCACGCTCCCTCGCCACCCCTCACCTGGGAAGAGGTGGTGCGGCCGGGTCGTGGGGGACTGAGATGGGCCTGGTCTCCGCGCCCCCAGGTTTCTGGCCTCTGAGCGCTCGGCCTCACCATGGACTTCCAGCACCGGCCCGGCGGCAAGACGGGGAGCGGGGGCGTGGCCTCCTCCTCCGAGAGCAACCGCGACCGGCGCGAGCGCCTCCGCCAGCTGGCCCTGGAGACCATCGACATCAACAAGGTGGGCGCCGCGGCGCTGGCTCCCGGCTCCGCCCCTTTACCATTTGCCCGCTGCCCGGGGGGACCTGGCCCGGGGGGAGGGGTGCGCTGAGCTGGGGGGCCTGGCCCGGCGGCTGCGGACGCGAGGCTCCCGACACGCGGGCCACCATGCGGCCCGCCTGACCCGAGCTTCCCGCAGGACCCCTACTTCATGAAGAATCACCTGGGCTCCTACGAGTGCAAGTTGTGTCTGACCCTGCACAACAACGAGGTGGGTTCCCGCCCCGGGGTGGGGGGTGGGAGTGGGGGGCCGTTCCGCCCCGCCTGACCTGTCCCTCCCTCCGCAGGGCAGTTACCTTGCGCACACCCAAGGGAAGAAGCATCAGACTAACTTGTGAGTGTCCCGCTCGGCGGCCCCGGGCGGGCGGGAGGGCGCTGGGTCTTGGCCACGGCCTTGGCCTGTGTGGAGGCTGCAGCGTGTCCCCGTCCTGCAGGGCCCGGCGGGCAGCCAAGGAGGCCAAGGAGGCCCCTGCCCAGCCGGCGCCGGAGAAGGTCAAGGTGGAGGTGAAGAAGTTTGTGAAGATCGGCCGCCCTGGCTACAAAGGTGAGTGGGAGAGGTGCCCGCCACACCACAGGGACGCTGCTGTTCTCGGCCCCCAAGGCCGCGTCCCTCCTCCCGGCCCCGGGCCCGCCCCGCATCCCTGCTGCTCTTGAAGAGGAGGGCCTGTGGGAGCGGACCTGCGCCCTGCTCATCTACTTCTGGGCACCGGTTCCCCTTCACCCCAAAGGGAAGGAGGAGGGAAGGAGGTGGGTGTTAGGCACTTGCCCTGGGAAGGAGAGGAGGGGGGCCACGGGGCGCTGCTGTGCAAAGGCCCTGGGGCAGGCCTGCTGAAGACGCGGGTCCACAGGATGGGGCCCGTGCCCACAGGCCTTCTGGATGTGATAAGCCGCCTGGTCTCTTGTCTGGGCTGTTGGGGAGATGGGGGCTCAGGGCACGGGACCTGAGAACCGGTCTCACTGTGGTGGAGCGCCCCCTCACCTGTCCTGCTTTGGCTACCTCCCTGGGGTCCCGGGCCCCTGAGCTCCAGAGATCAGCCCAAACCTGAGACCTTGCCTGTTGCAGTGACCAAGCAGAGGGACGCGGAGACGGGCCAGCAGAGTCTACTCTTCCAGGTGAGCTACCAGGGGGCCGGGTGGGGGTGCTCCCGGGCCCCAGAAGGCCTGCTGACACCCTCGAGTCTCCACAGATCGATTACCCCGAGGTCGCCGAGGGCATCATGCCCCGCCACCGCTTCATGTCGGCCTACGAGCAGCGGGTGGAGCCCCCAGACCGGCGCTGGCAGTACCTGCTCATGGCTGCTGAGCCCTACGAGACCATCGCCTTCAAGGTGCCTCGCCGTCAGCCCGCGCCCCCGCGAACAGCCCGGGAAGGAGGGTGGAGAGCACGGGGCATAGCAGGTCGCCCCACCTGACCCCGACCCCCTCCCTGCA